>CM074285.1:24538755-24556255 GCA_037194245.1 Opsariichthys bidens | reverse complement strand
AAAATCTTCTAATCATAAACCCTCTTCTGATATCTTCTTTTGTGTTTTACAGAAATAAAAAATACATACTTCTTTGGAAAGGCAAGAATGTTAATTTTTTGTTGTTTGTTTGTTGAACTATCCCTTTCAGAAACATCCTCTGATCGCAGCAAGTCTGGTTCTCAGCTGCAATAGTGCCAGTAGACCACTAGAGGACGCGGGAGATTAATGAAAACACATCCTTCCTAAAACTTTACTGCATATTTTTGTATCACCTCATTTCACCTCGATCCTCAGTGCCTCTTTTTCGTTCTCATTAAATCCTAGGATTGCACCTTAAAGACTAACAACAACAAAGTAAGAAAAATGTGTTGATTGTGGTACAGTAAATTAATTCAGCTCAACTGTGAAAATGGTGCCAGTGACTAAGTGCATTGAAAATTACACCTCATTATATAAATATTGATTGCTTTTATATTTAGTGCTTCAGCACATGTTAGAACTACTTGCTTGCATTTTTGCTTCCTGGGTTTATACAAACACCCCTTAAAAATTTCAAAAATGCTAAACAGATTATTATTATTAAGAATAAAAAAATAAATCCACTGGTTTTGAAATGTCACATGAAGCTCATAAAAATGTAACAATATTATTTGGATTTATCAGTAAATAGTAAATTCTCACAGAGTCTTTAGACCACTATCTTGCTTCCTCACAGTAGATTACTGTAAATAGCCTGTGACGTACACAAAGGACATCATTTATGACAATGGATGGAGACTCTGTCATGCTGATGCAATGTTGGTTTAAGGCTTAATTGAATTTTCCATGCTCTGTTTTTCTCTGTCCCGGGGCAGCTATTTTAATTATTCCAGTGAGTGATGTGAGCAGAGACAATGGGTGTCTTAATTCAATTAGCGAGAGAGCTGGTTTAACGTGTGACTCGGTCTAATTGCCACAAATCATTTCTGGAAAAAGATGACCTCTCCTGTAGCAAACAAGTCTGCTGGAGCAGATTTCCTCTGGTTGAGGTCTTGGAGCTTGATAAATTTAAGTCTTGCTTCTTGAGATCTTCCTTCCTGCGGAGAAGAGCTCTGAGACACCTGGCTGTAATTTTGAAGTGAACGTAAAGACCTGGTTCATGTTTGTTTGAGACTACAGGAAGCTAGATCATCTGCAGGGAGCTAACCTGAACTGAAGTATTTTTTTAGGGATGCACTATATATATCAGTTCCATATCAAAGATTTTTTATTCATCAGTATCAGTTGTTATTGGATATTTAATCGTGCATGCGTGCTAATTTGCCTTAGTTTTATATTTATATTAGATGCAAACTAATACTTAGTTATTCTTTAAAAATGTATCATTTAATAACTCCATTAAATCAAAATTAATATACATTTGTCATGTGTTGTCACGTTTTGATGCTAAAATTCACTAATATGAATAAATTTAGTTTGTTGTGCTTTATTTTTAATTTATGTAGATGAGATAATATAATCACTCATTTATGAGTTATCAGCATGGCATAATTATCAGCTTATCTGTATTAACAGTAAGAGATATTATTACAATTTAAAGTTTTTTATTTTATTTGGTGGAATTTGAGTTTTTAATGTTGTTTATATGTCTATGTGGTGTTTATAATATGCTTTAAGACAAACCATGTGCAAATTCATAAGTCAATGACACCATTGCTGAGTATTTTCTCTTTAAAACTGCTGTGATGTAAAGATCGCTGGTGTTTGTGATGTCACAAACTTTTAACCAGTCACATCAACGTGCCGGCGGGCTGTAGCATATCATTAACTGTTACCGCTCTGAGATGGCGAACGGGGTTTGTGTAACATTAGCAACATATTATTAGCTGTTTGATAATGTATAATGCAGAAGTATAATCATATTAATTACCATTACGTGTCCGACATTGTAAAAAGCAACACAGTTAACAAAAGCAGCAGCGTTAACTTTAGTAAGTTGACCATGTGGATCTCTGAGCTCGTGCGAGTGAGTGAAGGCGGGGCTAATTAGCATATTCATAGATCTGTGTATAATAAATGAAGCAAAGGTGTAGAAACATTTCGGCTCATTATCAATGTTGACAACAGTTGTGCTACTTCATATTTTTGTAGAAACCATGATATTTGAAAATAGATATAATTTGAGATATATCAATTTGAAATAGACTCTTCTGTAACATTACATTTGCCTTTACTGTCATTTTTGATAAATTTAATGTGCCCTTGCTGAATAAAAGCTTAAGGCTTAGTTCACCCAAAAATGTAAATTTCTGTCATTAATTGTCTTTCTCACCATCGTATCCGTACCCGTTACGTTTCTAAGATCTTTTCAAATGAAGAAACACATATGAAGATTTTTTCAGTGAAGTCGAGTGAGTCTCTATGATCTATGACAGACAACACAAAACAGATGACAAAAAACAAAAAAACAAACAGTTCAGTGTGAGTACAGTGTTTCAATCAATAATAATATAAAGCGAAGCTTTTTTTTTTTTTTAAAAAAAAAAAAAAAAAAAACTTTTCATTTTCAACGATATCTAGTGATGGGCGATTTCAAAACACTGCTCATGAAGCTTTACGAATCTTTTTTTTCCACAATCTGGTTCGAGGAGCCAAAGTCAAGTATATTTCAGTAAAACGAGACTCTTTCTACGTCATCAGTGATTCGCAATTTCAATACTTCACGTGACTTTGGCAGATTGATACGCAAACCGACCCACTGATTGTATTCGTAAAGCTTCATGAAGCAGTGTTTTGAAATCGTCCATCACTAGATATTGTTGAAAAGTCGTTATTTAGTTTTTTTGCCGACCAAAAAGTATTCTCGTCACTTTACAATATTAAGGTTGATCCACTGTACTCACATGAACTGTTTTAAATATGCTTCTGAAAGTGTTCATTATCTTGCTGTCAATAGAGACTCACTGAACCATAGGATTTCATCAAAAATATCTTCATTTGTGTTCTGAAGATGAACGAAGGTCTTACGGGTGTAGAACGACACGAGGGTGAGGAATTGATGACGCAATTTTCATTTCTGGATGACCTAACCCTTTAATTTCTTTCAAAAAATGCAATCTTTTGAAGGTATTAGATTGCAGGAGAAATGGATACTCACAGTCTCCTCCTCCTCTCTCATAGCAGGCATGGTGCTTATGGACAGGTTGATGGCTGTTATGGTGACAAACAGGACCGACAGGCAGGCGAAGATCTTCCCCGGCAGGCCGGAGTGAGGCTTCTCTACCATGTCTCTTAATTTTCCCATGCAGCGGCTAAGACGAGACTCCCCGGCCAAACCACTTTCACTGTCATCCTCGTCGTCCTCGTCCTCCTCCGCCACCCGCTCTAGTTCATCGCACTCCTCCACGCGCTGCAGGAGGCGTCGTCGGCAGCACCATTCCAAGCTTTCCTCCGGGACGCCCCAGTAGAGCAGCTCTTCTTGGAACGACAGTGCGCACATCTCTCGCAGAGAGCGCAGCTTCCCGGCGCGCAGGAAGGTGAGGATGGTCCGGAAGGCGCAGGGACTGCGGTCGAAGAAGAACTCGTTGCGGACCACGTCGTAGTCGTCGCACACCCGCATGATCTCGTCAAAGCTGCTGCAAAGGCGCAGCTGACCCAGGCGCGAGAGCGGGAAGTCCTCCAGCGTGGTCCAGGGTAGCTGGTACCGTAGGCCGCCCACGTTAATGATGACATGCAGCCGCTGGCCGCAGGACGGAAGGTTTCCGTTGTTGTCGGGATGGAGCGCATCGGTGACGTTGGGGTCAATCGGAGGCAGTCGTTGCGCTCGTTTGTAATAGACACCCTTTAGGGCCTCTTGCTCCTGGATGGGCGGAGCGTTCAGAGAGGTGTCCGAGGTGCAACTTAAAGCGCTGTAGTCGTAATCCGAACCATCCCCTGCCAGTAAAGTCATCTTTCACCGGCCACCTCCACCTCAGCGGCTGTCACATGCCTGGAGTCCAGCGCTTCCTCTCAAAGAGTGACCTGCACAATGAAAAGGGGACGTCAGTTTAGTGATCAAAGTATTATGAAATTTTATGGTCACTATAAACACTGCGACTATTAACTTCCTCTGGATTCATTCTCGATGCAAGTTAAGCCTAATCGGAAGCATTTGTGGCATAATTTTAGTGTTTAGCCACTGGTGCTCATTGGATATATGAGAGCTACAAACTACAAAATTTTCCAAGGCACTCAAATGGTTAAGCGTTAAAGGTCTTTAATAAATTGCGCTAAATTGTTACAACGTTAAAAAATGCTTGATCCACACATGCGTGTATTGCTGATCAATGATTTCTAAGTTGTAAAACTGGGCATAACTTTACACAGAAAAGTTTTAACAATGTTTACACATTTTACAGGAAAAAATGTTTAAGTAATATTTATTAAGCTACTTTAAAGGATTAGTTCAACCAAAAATAAAAATTGTGTGACAGTAAGACAATTAACTTTCAATGTCCAGAAAGATACTGTTATGGTTGTCAGTTGAAGTGCCCGCTGGAAACTCTAGAGGGCACTCCACTACGCAATCACTCACTCACCCATTCACTCACTCACAGACACCGACTACATTTCCCAGAATCCCCGTACCTGTCACTGATCGCGTCACCAGCTGCAGCACATTACCAGAACCATATTTAAGCCCAGCACACACACATTTGCGAAGTCTTGTTTCCTATTGGTGCAGTTCTGAGCGTTATTTCCCTGTGTTTGTTTTCCTGTTATTACCTTTTATCGATTTATCGTTTATGACCCTTGCTGCCTGCCTTTCTGACCATTGCCTGTTACGTTTTTGAATAAAGCTCGCAACTGGATCTTATCCGCTGACTAATGACTTTTCAACAATATCCAGTGATGGCCTGAATTGAATAATGGCCATCACTGGATATTGTTGAAAAGTCATTATTTTGGGGGGTTTTTGAGTTTGAACCACAGTACTCGCATCTGTTTTAAAAATATTTTAGTATCTGTAATGATTGGGCGAGTCAGCGGATAAGATCCAGTTGCGAGCTTTATTCAAAAACGTAACAGGCAATGGTCAAGGAAACAGCAAACAGTAATGGCAGGGAACAGGCAGGTTCGTCGTGATAATCCAGGCAACAGGTCAGAAAGGCACTTCGCAAATGTGTGTGTGCTGGGCTTAAATATGGTTCTGGTAATGTGCTGCAGCTGGTGACGTGATCAGTGACAGGTACGGGGATTCTGGGAAATGTAGTCGGTGTCTGTGAGTGAGTGAATGGGTGACAGGCAGTGGTTCGGAGTGCCAAAGTCACGTGATTTCAATAAACGAAGCCTTATTACGTCATCAGTGATTCGCAATTTAAATAGTTCATGTGTTTTTGGCAGTTTGATACTCGAACAGAACCACTGATTCGAAACAAAAGATTCGTAAAGCTTCATGAAGCAGTGTTTTGAAATCCTCCATCACTAGACATTGTTGAAAAGTCGTTATTTTGTTTTTTTTGGCTCACGTCACTTTATAATTTTGCGGTTGATCCACTGTACTCACATGAACTGTTTTAAATATGTTTAAGTGCACCTGAAAGTGTTCATTATCTTGCTGTCAACAGAGACTGACTGAAACATCGGATCTTCATTTGTGGACGTTTATTTCTGAAGAAAAAAGAAAGGTCTTACGGGTGCAGAAAGACATGAGGCAGAGGAATTAATGACACAATTTACATTTTTGGGTGAACTGACCCTTTAAATTGTATTTTTTGGAAATCAATCAACAATTGATTGATACATTTGTACTTTACATTTACATTTAGCTAGTAAGAAGTTTTAATAATGTTTACACATTTGAAAGAAAAAACTGTTTGTTATATTTTTTTCTAATCATCATTATGCCACAAGAGCTTACAGTACTTACAGTACAGAATATTTCTTTAAAAACTGGCTGCGATAAAATATTCGTGACACATCATACCAACACTATAATGAATTACTGTAAAAATTACAGCATTATATTACAGCCGCTGGCTGTTTTTTAATAATACAGCATATTGCTGTAAACTGCAAAGCATTCTGGGGTCACGTGTTGGTTTGACTCAAATTTATAGAATATAGCTGTAAATTGACCATTCGTAATTGTAAAAAATACAGTTATTTACTGTAATCAGAGAATACAGGGAAATTCTGTAAATTAAATTACAGTAACACTACTGTAAATTTTACAGTAACTGGCTGGCAACCCTGCTGCCAATATTATACTGTAAAATTTACAGTAATTTTTTAACAGTGAAGAAAAAACATTATAGGACAAACAAAAAACACTTCTAAAGAGATGAAAGAACTCAACCACAAAAATAAAAAACCTATCCGGAAGAGGTAACGAGATAAAGAGAAAGCTATTACAATAAGTGGTTGCCCGTGAGATGCTCGGCTAGGCTGATGACATCACTTGTGTCCCTCTTCCGCTGTAATGCTCTAAAAACTACTTTCTAATGGACACAAACCTCCCGGGTTAATGCTAATCAATAATCCTGCTGTTTACTTTTTGGGGAGGACTCAAGAGTGCAGTAGTCAATTTTCCTGATTTGATTGGGTGTCTCCAATGCACACGCTGTTCAAAACGAGGGACATTGTTGGTGAGACTGTTATAGAGTTCAAGATTTTTAAAAAACCTGATGCTGTTTCAGCCGTTTTAATGCTGCTACCTTCAGGCTTTTGACCAATCATTTGCATTTCTTGATTTTCACCCAACAGGACCTCATCTGCATCACTTTCATCTGCTGTTTTAGAAGCCTCTGGGTCCTTCAGATTAGATGCTTTATGTTCTGAATTGTTGCGTGGGATCTGCTGATGAATGAACTCTTGCGAAACAAGTTAACATAATGTCTTGGCACGCAACAACCTAGCCTGTGATAGCCCGCAACAGGAAGCCTCCCCATCCAACTAAGAGTGTGAAAATGAATAACTCAAGTGCTTCCAACACCTCTTTTTCAAACTCATCTCGAATGTTCACCTACACAACAAGTGGAGTATTTTGAACCTTAGACACCTTTCCTGTTACAGTGCAATGTGAACCACAATCCAAACGATAAAACCAAATGGATTTGAAGTGTCATGATCAACATCTATCTATCTATCTATCTATCTATCTATCTATCTATCTATCTATCTATCTATCTATCTATCTATCTATCTATCTATCTATCTATCTATCTATCTATCTATCTATCTATCTTTCTATCTATCCATCCATCTATCTATCCATCTATCTATCTCTCTATCTGTCTGTCTGTCTATCCATCCATCCAAGTAACGTCTATCTATAATTTATCTAACCGTGTATCTATACATCCGTCCATCCATCTCTATCTATCTATCCATCCATCCATCCATCCATGTAACGTCTATCTATCCATTTATCTAACCGTGTATCTCCATCCATCCATCCATCAACCCATCCATCCATGTAACATCTATCTATCCATTTATGTAACCGTGTATCTATCTATCTATCCATCCATCCATCCATCCATCTCCATCCATCTATCCATCCATCCATGTAACATCTATCTATCCATTTATGTAACCGTGTATCTATCTATCTATCCATCCATCCATCCATCCATCTCCATCCATCTATCCATCCATCCATGTAACGTCTATCTATCCATTTATCTAACCGTTTATCTCCATCCATCCATCCATCCATCCATCAACCTATCCATCCATGTAACATCTATCTATCCATTTATGTAACCGTGTATCTATCTATCCATCCATCCATCCATCCATCCATCCATCCATCTCCATCCATCTATCCATCCATCCATGTAACGTCTATCTATCCATTTATCTAACTGTGTATCTCCATCCATCCATCCATCCATCCATCAACCCATGTAACGTCTTTCTATCCATTTATGTAACCGTGTATCTATCCATCCATCCATCTCCATCTATCCATCCATCCATCCATCCATCCATCCATCCATCCATCCAAGCCATCTCTTCAGTGCTCTTTTTCAGTGCTTTAGTTTTTTTCAAAACTTTTTAACATTCATAGTTTGTCTTTAAAAACATTGCATTTCTATTGAAAAACTACATGGTCAATAATAATAATAATATACATGGTATAATAATAAAATGTCAGTAAATTTTAATTGTGTACGAATTGTGCCGAATATGTATTATATATATATATATATATATATATATTAAATAATTTAAATAAAATTATATGATATATGAATTACTAATATAATTTAATTAATTAATATAATACAAATACATTTAAAAAGGTATTGTAATATATAAATAAATAAAACAAATTCCATTCCATTCATTTTGTTGAATGTCAATTCATTGAATTCCAACCTCCTGGCTTGCTCCCTGTTACCCAATTCAAATATCAAATTCAGGAATTCAAATGGAATTTAAAAGTCATTTTCAATTGAATTGCAAATGGCGCACAACACAGCTTCCAGATGCTTCATACCCTCCATGGCCAGTGTCCAAACTAATTAAATCAATTACCATGATTAAGCTGTAATGGGTTCACAAGTTACAAATTAGTGTCTGTGGCCCTGTGTGTTCAGGCACCAATCAGGGGCCAACTTGGGAGCCTTCGGATTGCTAAAATCAGGAAGCGAGTGCGTCACTGCATGCTTATTAAGCACCTGCACTGTCAGTCGCCGCGAGATAATGATTACGCTTGGCCTTTTGTTTCCGACCTGTCAAATTAAGCGTGTGCCAACCACTGGGCTGCCGAACAACGTCCGCTGTCTTTACTGCCTTTATCTTCCTCTCATGCTGCCTTTTATCTTAAGGAGGGCTGAGTGTCAAAGAAAGAGTGACATGAGAATAAGTGGATGAGAGGAAGGGGTCAACAAATTCCACACAGTGACAGGAGGATGAGGTTGGGAAGAGGAACGTACGCTCTTTTAAGCCAATGGACAGATTTGCCAGTTTCCAACGACTGGGCAAAGAAAACATCTGAAAGTAGTGCATCAAGAAATTAAAATTCTCATCATTTATACTTTGCCTCGTGTCATTCTGAACACATATGGCTTTTTCTGTAAAACAAAATAAGAAATTCTGGGAAAAAGTTTTCCAAAAAAGTAAAGCATATTGTGGCTAGCTCAAAAAATGAACACAAGGTACACACAGAGTGATATATACCTATATATGTTTGTAGAGAGAGAGAAAGAGAGAGAGAGAGAGAGAGAGAGAATTGGTGACACCTAATAGAAAGTTGACTTGGAAATGATTGGAAAAGCAATTAACTTAATTGCAATTCTGTCTTTCTTTCTTTCTTTCTTTCTTTCTTTTTCTTTCTTTCTTTCTTTCTTTCTTTCTTTCTTTCTTCTTTCTTTCTTTCTTTCTTTCTTTCTTTCTTTCTTTCTCTCTCTCTCTCTCTCTCTCTCTCTCTCTCTCTCTCTCTCTTTCTTCAAAGCAACATCTTTCAAACACGGCTTTAAGCAAACACAAAACTTAGCTTTTGTAGTTAAAAAGTAGTTTTATGTCAATTTCTGTAAATTTCAGTTAATTTTAATACTACTTTGCATACAAATTCTATCTTCTTCTTGTTTTCCAGTACAAATATCAAAACGTTTTTAAAAAAAAATGCAATGAGAAGCGAAATAACAATATCTTTGTTTTCATAAAATTTCATCAAAATTTAAAGAAAAAAACTATATGTTTACCAATGGTTTAAGAAAAAATGTAAGTTTATTTTTCTGACCCCTTTGGCAGATATATTCTTCTTGTTTTAAGCATGAAGTCACTTAATATTGATCAGAAATTGCAATTCTGCCTACCATTGCTACTACCTCAATTCAAACTGACTTCAAATTCAGAAACTGAAATAAGATTTTAAAAGCTTTCTCAATTCAATAGAAGTAGTCCACATCAGTTTTACATTGTGTTCAGAAGCCACAAAGTGTAGTTTGGTTGGATATGAGACATGTACATATCAAAGCCGTTTGCCGTTACACATTAAATCTAGTGCAATGCTTCTCGATGTGTGACAAAATGTGTGATTTTTGGTAACTAATGACTTCAATTTCAGTCTGTTTCTCATTTAAACCATTGAATGACTTCAGAAGACTGGGAATATAGCGTTCGACTTCTTTTATTATGTCTTCTGGTCTCAGTATTTCATTGTTCACATCAAAATTTCTCTTCTTCGAAAGAAAGAAAGTCAACTGGTTTAAAACAACAAGAGGATGAGTAAACGATGATAGTTCTCTTTTTAGTGAACTATTCCTTTAAAGGAACTACAGTACGGACGGACAGAATGAAAGCGTTTGCGAGAAAAGAGCGAACCTTTGAACTGCAGCATTGGTAACAGTGAGTTTCAAGCGTATATTTCTCTCTGACGCAGCGAGATCACAGCTTTGCTCCAGGGCTTTTTCTCCAGATTGCCTCTGAGTCACAGGACTGTGATTCTGCCAGTAACATGCTGAGCACACTTTCCAAACCTAACACAGCCAATCTTCATCATGTACTAGAAAACTGAGCTCTGAAGATCTCAACCCTCTGCTTTCAAAGAACAGTTTTCCCCAAAATGAACATCCTCTCATCATTTATTCACCCTCACGTCTTTCGAAATTATTTATCTTTCATGCGTGGAACACAAAAGGAGATATTTAGAGCAGAGTTGTCTGCGCTGCTCTGAATGTTTCAAGGTGAGATTCTGTTGACACCTCAACACAATATATTAAAGTGCTGTTTGAATAATACTAGATGACTGAGCTGCTTGAGTAGAATAAAAGGTCATGTAATGTGATATTTAGTATGCGGAGCTCCGGAAGATTACAGGCATCGCGTATTTACATTTGGTGTCTGTTGAAAGGCAAGAATAATCATACTGTAACAGCCAGAGAAAATTACTCAATGGGAAAATCACTTGTGTGTTTAATACACTCACTGCAGTCATGCAAAAGTTCATGGCAACAGCCTCTACGCTGGTTCTGATATATCAAAAACCCACCAAAAATGGTGTGAAAATGTGTTTGCCACCTTCCTGATTTCTTATTTTGCTGCATGTTTGTCACACTTAAATGATTCAGATCATCAAACAAATTGAAATCTTAGTTAAAGATAACACAAGTAAACACAAAATGCAGAAAATTTTTTAATGACAGTTGTTATTATTAAGGGAAAACAAAATCCAAACCTACATGGCCCTGTGTGAAAAAGTGTTAGCCCAGCAACAACTGCAATCAAGCGTTTGTGATAACTTGCAAAGAGTCTTTTACAGCTTGAGGTCACGAACAGATGGCCAGACATTCTCCTTTAGGATTTTTTGGTGGACAGCAGAATTCATGGTTCCATTTATCACAGCAAGTCTTCCAGGTCCTGAAGCAGCAAAACAGCCCCAGACCATCACAATACCACCACCACATTTTACTGCTGCTATGATGTTCTTTTTCTGAAATGCGGTGTTACTTTTTCGCCGGATGTAATGGGACACACACCTTAGAAAAAGTTAAACTTTTGTCTCGTCGGTCCACAGAATATTTTCCCAAAAGTCTCGGGGATCATCAAGACGTTTTCTGGCAAAAATGAGACGAGCCTTAATCTTCTTTTTACTCAGTAGTGTTTTTCGTCCTGGGACTTTGCGTCTTGGGCCTTTTTTTCCCCAGTCTCTTTCTTATGGTGGAGTCATGAACACTGACCTTAACTGATGCAACTGAGGCCTGCAGTTCTTTGGATGTTGTTGTGGGGTCTTTTGTGACCTCTTGGATGAGTCGTTGCTCTTGGGGTAATTTTGGTCAGCCGCCCACCCCTGGGAAGGTTCACCACTGTTCCAATGTTTTCACCATTTGTGGATAATGGCTCTCACTGTGGTTCGCTGGAGTCCCAAAGCTTTAGAAATGGCTTTATAACCTTTTCCAGACTGATAGACCTCAATTACTTTCTTTCTCATTTGTTCTTTAATATCTTTGGATCTCGGCATGATGTCTAGCTTTTGGAGATCTTTTGGTCTACTTCACTTTGTCAGGCAGGTCATATTTAAGTGGTTTCTTGATTGAGAACAGGTGTGGCAGTGATCAGGCCTGGGTGAGGCTGATAAATTGAGGTGTGATAAACCACAGTTATGTTTTAACAGATGGGCAAACACTTTTTCACACAGGGCCATGTAGGTTTGGATTTTGTTTTCCCTTAATAATAACAACCTTCATATAAAAACTGCATTTTGTGTTTACTTGTGTTATCTTTGACTAATATTTAATTTTTTTTTTTTTTTGATGATGATGATCTGAAACATTTAAGTGTGATAAAGATGCAAAGAAAATAAATAAATAAGAATTTAGGAAGGGGGCAAACACTTTTTCACAACACTGTAATCTAAATATCAGAAGGCAAAATCTTGATCAGCCAGGAAGAAAGTCTTGCAAATATAATAATGTTTGTTATTCTCCAGGTGTAAATGAACGTATAAGCAATTCTAACAGCTTTGTTTACCATCAAGTACAAACTTTTTTGAGTATTTGTTCATGTGTGAGTGCGTGCAAGCTTAATGGCAGAACAATAACTAGAATATCAGAGCTGTATCTCGTCAAAGTGATGGATAACATGGGAAATATCTCCTTGCTGATGTGTATGAGGCTTATTGAATTATGGCTGATACGTATTTGCATGTCAAACATGCCAAAAGCTATTCTTCTAGTGCTAAACACGTCAAAACACATCATCCACATTAGACCTGGCCAATATATTAAATATTCACAATGATATAGAGTATCCTTGTGATGATTTTGCAGTCTTGCACTTATTTTAATGCTCTTTTTATTTAGGCATCGAGTTTTCAATAAGAACAGCATCAATCTGTTTGTAGAGTGGGTAAATTCGAGTTATTGCCAGTTCAAACTATCAATTTCAATTAATCGATTCAGAACTTTTTGATTAAATAAATGCAGCCTTGGTGAGAATAAAAGACTTTTTTTTTTAAAAACACCAACCTCAAACTTTTAAACAGTGTATGAGGATATTTATTGCTGTTATTATGTATTGTTTTATTGGTGCATTTAAATGAAAATGATCAAAAATCAGGGTTATTATAAAATTAAAGGCAAATATATATATATATATATATATATATATATATATATATATATATATATATATTGTTGTTTTAAATAAAATAAACATTAACTGAAAAAAAAACAGGTTAGGTTGACTAGATGTACTAAAACAACTAAAACTCAAATAAAAATGAATAAATTATATAGACATTTAAAAAAAAAATGGTACAAACTTTGACTAAAATGAAAAGAAAAATTCAACATAATAACTAATAGTATCTTAATAACACTAAAATAACAGTCAAATATCATGTTTCCATTTGCTAATTTAGTCAAACAATGGCAAACAATGGATTTTTATTGTGTTTTAGTTTTTACATTAATAATTTTTAATGTAAAAACTAAAACACAATAAAAATCCATTGAGGTGGATACAAGTCAGGTTAGGGTCAGGTTTGTAATTATATTAGATGGGTCAGTAGTGTAATTATAAATGTAATAATTACAGAAATTAATTACAGATGTAATTACATGCAGGTAATTTTTAAAATTTAAGTACAATGTAAAAACATTTATGTACACAATAAGCACAAATATTTAATTTAAATGTAAGTACATAGTACATAGTGGATATGGCCACCTAATATGAAGTGGTACCAAAAACCCCTTTTAAGACACAAATATAGAGATTTATTTCAATTTCATCAACTGGCTATAAAAATGTCCCAGCTGTTCACCCAAACCCTACTGAACAGCTGGTCAATTTAGTGCATAATTTCCATAATGTTCATCATATACTATCTATTTTTGTACACTTTTTTTATCCACAGTGCTTGTCTGTTATGATTAAGCAGGAAGATTCATTTTTTTGGGTGAAGATACAACCATCCTCCATGGTTGCCTGGTGAGACACTTGGCAAACGGCGCCCCGCCCCCTCCCACGCATCTCATGCTCTCTTCTGGTGCCACCCACCCGTCTATGGGGTCCAGACTGCGTCCTGGAGCTCTACGTCTTTATGACTTCTGTTCCCTCTCTCGCTAACACGTCCAACAAAAATATGTTTTCCTAACGTTCTGAAAATGTTAGAACATTCAAAACATCCTGTTTTTAAAAAAAACGTTCTAGGTGATGTGAACGTTAAGGAAATGCTTTCTCTATTTTATCATTTCGCACCTATTATGTGAAAATTACTTTCACTGAACCAGACGGCGTTCTGACGGAGAACCAGGAGGAGAATGACAGGGAAGAGATGAAATTGTTAAGTCAAGTCATCTTTATTTATATAGCGCTTTTTACAATGCAAATTGTGGCAAAGCAGCTTTACATCAATAAGAAAATGGTGTCATTGTGCAGCTTATTCTATATATTATTGATTCATTCCGTTGCAAATATCAGTAGTTATTAGTCTAGTTAATTTAGGTATATCAGCACTGCAGAAAACAGTGACGTAATCGTCCGGCTCAGTTCGCATACAACGGCGCCAATGCAGGCGTATCAAAAACACTGCTGAATATCAAGCAAGTGTCCCCAACTTAAGCGAGCCAAAGGCAACAGCGGCAAGGAACCAAAACTCCAACAAATGGAGAGAAAAACCTTGGGAGAAACCAGGCTTAGTCGGGGGGCCAGTTCTCCTCTGGCCAACAGTGAACACTTGTCCGATACCCAGGCAGAGTTACGGGTCATTAAACCGATTTGGAATCGCAACAGTCAAAATATTTAATCTACTTCCATCTAGTTCAATAGTCCATCTAGTTGTTGAATAAAGTAATTTTTTGTAATGTTTTTTCGCACACAAAAAGTATTCTCATCACTTCATAACATTAAGGTTGAACCACTGTAGTCACGTGGACTATTTCAACAATGTCTTTACTGCCTTTTTACACTTTAAAAGGTGCAATGATTTTGCTGGCAATGTGTGGTTCAGAAACCTCTCGAATTTCATCAAAAAATATCTTAGTTTGTGTTCTGAAGGTCTTACGGGTTTAGAACAACATGAGGGTGAGAAATTAATGACAGAAATTAAATTTGTGGGTGAAATAACTCTTTAATATTGTATGCAGTGTTGCTTCTAAGTAAATTTATTTTGTTGAAAGGATTTGAAAGGGATCAAGCACTGAAGGTAAGGCACTTATTGTATTCTTCATTCAAAGTGACTTACACATGAGAAGTTACCCATTGGTGGGGATTGAATCCTGGTCTCTGGTGCGTTAGAAGTGAATCGATACTCACTGAGCTAACTCCTGACTTTCAATTGAATCTATGGCAGCCCAAACCGCCTATGGGAAAATGCTGAAATTTGGCACACAGATAGAGGACAGTCTGAACATTAACCTTAGGAATAGTCCTTAACTCAACCCCTCTAGCGCCACCAACTGTCCAAAGTTGCACTTACTTTTTTGAACCATAGGGCTAGAAATTAAATTCTTTTGATCCTCTGATTCCTTAGCTCAAGACGATCCGATGACATTTTCGTCATGAAAAGTTTCTGGCCATTTTGAATTTCAGATCATCTTTAGACCATGCTGGCAGAAACTTACTGAAAGCTTTTAGATGAACCCAGTTTCAAATAACGTGCAAACATATTTGAGAAAAAGCACGTCAAATTGGATGCAAGGCTATATTTCCTCAACGCTTCGTCATATTGAGATGAATCTTGCTACATGTTATCACAAGCATGACCTGAGGGTAACGTGCAGTGTTTCAGCATAGCGCCAGCTACTGGTCAGGAGATATGAAAAAAGGCTATTTTTGCTTTTTAACTCCTGACCGCTTTGCCCAAAAATCATAAAACTGGTCTCTTTTCTAATTCGGTGTAGTATACTGAGTCAAATGTTACCCCTTTAGTTACTGTTGCTATGTCCGACAAGCCATTTGCTCTCACGCCACACATCATGTTCTCACGTAGTGAAAAATACATCCTGGAGCAAAGAGGACAATGCATCGACAGACATATAAAACAGTTTCATATTTAATGTATCGTAATTTTTTAAAGACGTTTAATCAATAAATAGCGTCTAGTGTGTCTTTAATGTGTCGTGACAGATCGCTGTAGCTCTTTCAAGATCATCTCTTCATACTAGTTCATTTATAGCATCAAATAAACATGAATGAACATCAGAAGGAATGTTGTTTCAAGCGCAGAAACGACGTGAGTACACACAATTTTTCAAGTTCACCAACGTTAATCTACTAACTCCCCTGACTGCTTTGTCAGATAAAATGGTGGATTTGAGGTTATGATTGGTTAGATCACCTGTCAATCAAGAGTCAATTGACTATTCGCAAAGACCCGCCCTTTTAGTTACAGTTGCTATATCTGACAAGCTATGCCGCTCTCATGCCACACGCCATTTTCATTCTCACAGAATGAAAAATACAAATCGCGGAGCGAAGAGGACACAGACAACGCACAGACAGACAAGATAGAGCAGGTTACTTTTGATATGAAACAAAGCCTCAAATTTCAAATTTTGTAATTTTTTTAATTAATTCAAACAATAAATACCAGTCCGTGGCTCTTTAATGTGTCAAGTCGACCAATGTTAATTTCTTAACTCTGTCTGGTTTGTTTGCTGGCAAAAATGGCAGATTCAACATCGTAATTGGTCAGATCGCCTGTCAATCAAACTCAAAACTTTTGGGCAATTTTTTGATTAATTTTGCCTATTTTCATGAATCTGGTCTTGATAGATTCCTTGAGTCATACAGAGAACAACGGTACCAATAATGCCATATTGGGTATATCTAAGTAGTAAATAAGTATTACTGCTAAAGATGCTCATAATATCATAGCTCATTATTTTTGTTCATTAGATGACTCGCACCAAGTCAGACAACAGATTTTTGAGTTATTCTTACACGTACGCCATCTGGAAAAACAGCGTGAATGATATTCCTTCACCAAAGACAAACAGTATGAAGGAGTAAAACCACATTCATTGTCTCTCCACTGCTCTCTCCTCATCTGTAACTCTGACACTTGTAGCTCGCAGCAGAGAATATTCCCCGCAACAGATCGGCAGGGACGCATCTCTTGAACCGTCTTTGTGCACAGACTCTATGTATACACAACACATGTTCAACATCGGGATGTTCAGGTCCAACAGCGCCTGCAGCCATGCTCATCTCGTAAGACATCTGCTCACATCAACTCGAACGGGAATCGGAGAGAGAAAGAGAGATTTTTTTTTAGATATTAGTGGGTGGATTTAATAAATCGCTGAATATATTGAAACATCTTCGGGCTATAATTGCTTTCCCTTCCTCTCATGTGTCCACCATACATAAAACAGTCTCTCGGCTTCGCAGTGGTTCAGCAAACCTCTCCATCTTCTCACTGTACTTAACCTTTGCCACAGCACTGCTTCTATTCCTGGCAGGTTTTCAGCACATCACTGGCAGAGATGCACAACAGTCTGACGCTCGACAATCTCTGAGTTTATGTTTTCATTTAAATTTCAACAGCTGGGTCATACTGATCTACATTTGTGCACTAATGGCTCCGGGTATTAATGCATGT
>CM074285.1:24443755-24533755 GCA_037194245.1 Opsariichthys bidens | reverse complement strand
TCAAGTAGTAGTCACATGGTATTTATGGCTCAGCTGATTGGCTAACAAAAAAAAAGGATGTGGCACTGAATTCAGATTTCAAATCACATACTAGTTAACAAAAAACTGTGCAGACACCAAAAGCAGGGCAGCTAATGTATGAGCATATAAACTGCTTCTCGCTTCAATAATAATGTGTTTAGAAATTCTCCAGACTCATCATAATTCCTTAATTACACACAGTCACTACCTGTGTGTAATGGGATATGAGGAGACCGCCGCAAACAGCGAATGACCATTTATAATGGCAATATCCTGACCACAGTTCACAATTACACTGCACATAAAGGTATGAAAAGACATTAACTCTGCTCATTAAAACCAGCCCTTTACAACACACACGAAGCTGATGAAGCCTTTTGTCATTGTAAATCACTAAAGCTCTCAGCGACGTGTCCTTTGAACCTGAAATTGAAGTGAAAGGACATAAAACTGGCCCCTGAGCAGATCCCAGCTGTATTTTAGGAACTAGACTATGGTTTTAAAGATCACTTTTTTGAAAAGTTGAATTGGTAACACTTTACATTAAGGTTCATTGGTTAAACATTAACTATGTATTAACTAACATGAACTAACCATGAGCAACATATTTGTGACTGTATTTACTAATCTTCGTTAATGTTAGTTAATGAAAATACAGTTGTTCATAGTCTGTTCATGTTCGTTCACAGTGCATTAACTAATGCACTTCATTAACATTAACAAAGATTAATGAATGCTGTAGAAGTGCAGTTCATTAGTAGTTCACGATAACTAATGTAGTTAACTAATTAACCTTATTGTAAAGTGTTACCTTTTCAATTTTAGTTAGTGTGTAATGTTGCTGTTTGAGAATAAATAACATCTGCTTACGACAATCAAAGTTCAATGGCTGGTAGGGACTACAATAAGCTTCTTCCTGGGTTGGTGATATCACAAAACCCCAAATTTACATAAACCCCGCCCCCAACAACATGCAACAAAAGGGGCGTGGTCATGTTGAGCTGCTTTAGAGAAGAGGTTGTTGTAGTCGAGTGTTGTTGATGCCGTCATTTTACGCCAGACTGCTTCACAATCGAGGGTCGATTCAACACTGGATTTGCGCAAAAGATGAACATGACGACACATGCTAGAGATGAGTTGAATCAACTCCATAACTACGTAAATTTATCCACTAACCGTTCAGAAACGTCTAAAAGTTGTAACTTCTTCCTGAGTCTCTCCATCAGTGTCGACTCCGGTTTGAACAATGTAAGGCTGGACACCGTTACTGACAATCCTCATTTTGTCTGCGTGAGATTCTCCAGCTTTGTTGTTGTTGAGCTGTTAAAGCTCCGCCCCTTTTCTGGAAAGTGGGCTAGGAGCAGCAGCTCATTTGCATTTAAAGGGACACCCACACAAAAAATGTGTTTTTGCTGACACCCAAATAGAGGCAAATTTGACAAGCTATAATAAATTATCTGTAGGGGATTTTGAGCTGAAACTTCACAGACACATTCTAGAGAAACCAGAGACTGATATTACATCTTGTGAAAGGGACATAATAGGTCCCCTTTAACATTTACTCTTCCTTTCGAGTGCCATGGACAAAGCATGCTGTGAAATAGAAATCCCTGCCCAGTTTCAGTTAAACTTAAGTTTGTCTAAATTAAAGAAATGAGTTCATAAAACTCAAAACAACGAAACAGTCCAGTTTACTTAAAATATATTAGTTCTGTGAACTTGAAACAAAAAGAAAGTGCTAAATACCCACGAAAGTTAATTTGACTGAACCTATTTGTTAAATTTAAGTTGGTCCTACTCAAGTCAATTAATTAGGGTTTACAGTGTGTCTTTACTGTCACTGTGGATCATTTTAATGTCTCTTGCTAAATAAAAGTATTATGTTTACAATGTGAATCTTAAAGTACATTAAAAAACACTGAACACTTATTACTTATTATCATTTAAACAAACAAGGAAAATGGTATGCTTGGTTTTGTTTATTTAATACTAAACTTCAAGTGGTTCTATTAACATTACATATTTAAACCAAAGAGTCAAAACTAACATTAATGTTTTACTGCACTCTCAGTAATTATACAGCATTATCAAAATGATTTTCCAAATAACACAGAAAGAAGATCTAGTTCCTGACATAAATAGTTGAACATTCCAATTAAAGCAACACTAAGGTCATGGGTTTGATTCCCATGAATGCTAAAACAGTCGCTAAAAAAACACCTGCCGAATACATAAATGTAGTTACGGTGAGGAAACGCTACTGTTCCTTCCCTGAAGTCGACAAATCTACAAATCAATCTGAACTCCTATAGGTTTATGCAAAACGTTGTTTGTAGAGATCTAATCTCTTCTCAATAAGCTCGGAGTGTGAGTCCATTTCTCAGCATGCGAATAACGGGAGAGGAAGTTTCAAGAGACACACAGTGAATCACTGTCTTGGTTAAAAGGATAGACTCATTTTTATGTCAGTCATTTTCAGACTTGAAATTCATAATATGCAAATGTAACCTCGAGCTATACCCGTCCGAGTTACCGCTGCACCATGATGATGGTGATGAAGATGATGATTCACGGAGAGGGCACGTTCCAACCTTGGGAAAATGATGACCATTCATACCCACTCAGATGCCACTCAACCACCAAGAAACTCTTTCAAATTCAGATAAGTGTACTTCATTATGACTAAGTGTCACCAACTCTTCCCAAACCACCCACAGTGAGATTCATAACCCTGGATGTGTTGATACGTGCTAACAGAACTGCAGTGAAGTCCAAAAGTCTGAGACCACAAGCCAAAATGCTGCTATTTTACATTTTTCTGATTTACATTTACTAGATGCTTTTATCCAAAGCGACTTACAAGTGAGGCAATTGGAGGTTAGATGTCTTGCTCA
Organism: Opsariichthys bidens; assembly: GCA_037194245.1. NCBI lineage: Eukaryota > Metazoa > Chordata > Actinopteri > Cypriniformes > Xenocyprididae > Opsariichthys > Opsariichthys bidens. Next base: position 24,530,840 of record CM074285.1, on the reverse strand, counting down.
AGGGCACCTTAGTCATGGTATCGAAGGTGGAGAGAGCGCTGTTCATCCACAATCCCACCTTCAATTCCTGCCAGCGTGGGAATCGAACCAGCAACCTTCAGGTGACAATCCCGACTCCCTCACCACTAGGCCACGATTATTTAATGCAACTCTGAGACCACAAGCCAAAATGCTGCTATTTTACATTTTTCTGATTTACATTTACTAGATGCTTTTATCCAAAGCGACTTACAAGTGAGGCAATTGGAGGTTAGATGTCTTGCTCAAGGGCACCTTAGTCATGGTATCGAAGGTGGAGAGAGCGCTGTTCATCCACAATCCCACCTTCAATTCCTGCCAGCGTGGGAATCGAACCAGCAACCTTCAGGTGACAATCCCGACTCCCTCACCACTAGGCCACGATTATTTAATGCAACTCTGAGACCACAAGCCAAAATGCTGCTATTTTACATTTTTCTGATTTACATTTATTAGATGCTTTTATCCAAAGCGACTTACAAGTGAGGCAATTGGAGGTTAGATGTCTTGCTCAAGGGCACCTTAGTCATGGTATCGAAGGTGGAGAGAGCGCTGTTCATCCACAATCCCACCTTCAATTCCTGCCAGTGTGGGAATCGAACCAGCAACCTTCAGGTGACAATCCCGACTCCCTCACCACTAGGCCACGATTATTTAATGCAACTCTGAGACCACAAGCCAAAATGCTGCTATTTTACATTTTTCTGATTTACATTTACTAGATGCTTTTATCCAAAGCGACTTACAAGTGAGGCAATTGGAGGTTAGATGTCTTGCTCAAGGGCACCTTAGTCATGGTATCGAAGGTGGAGAGAGCGCTGTTCATCCACAATCCCACCTTCAATTCCTGCCAGCGTGGGAATCGAACCAGCAACCTTCAGGTGACAATCCCGACTCCCTCACCACTAGGCCACGATTATTTAATGCAACTCTGAGACCACAAGCCAAAATGCTGCTATTTTACATTTTTCTGATTTACATTTATTAGATGCTTTTATCCAAAGCGACTTACAAGTGAGGCAATTGGAGGTTAGATGTCTTGCTCAAGGGCACCTTAGTCATGGTATCGAAGGTGGAGAGAGCGCTGTTCATCCACAATCCCACCTTCAATTCCTGCCAGCGTGGGAATCGAACCAGCAACCTTCAGGTGACAATCCCGACTCCCTCACCACTAGGCCACGATTATTTAATGCAACTCTGAGACCACAAGCCAAAATGCTGCTATTTTACATTTTTCTGATTTACATTTATTAGATGCTTTTATCCAAAGCGACTTACAAGTGAGGCAATTGGAGGTTAGATGTCTTGCTCAAGGGCCCCTTAGTCATGGTATCGAAGGTGGAGAGAGCGCTGTTCATCCACAATCCCACCTTCAATTCCTGCCAGCGTGGGAATTGAACCAGCAACCTTCAGGTGACAAGCCAGACTCCCTCACCACTAGGCCACGATTATTTAATAGAACTTTTTTCATTGCAAATTATTTTCTCAGCATAACAAAAGTAAAAGACATCCCTGGAGCTACAGCTACACCTTATGATCATGTTCTCCAGCATGACTTGAGATGTTGAGCTGAAAGTAAGAACATCTTTAATTTGACTCTTACTTCATAACCATTCAGTGTTTTAAAAGTTCACACTCTAAAGTCTGGGTTAAAAACAACCCAAGTTGGGTTTGAAAATGGAAAAACCTGGCAATTGGGTTGTTTTAACCCAGCAGTTGGGTTAAATGTTTGCCGAACGTGCTGGGCAGTTTTATTAAACTCAACTATTGATTAAAAATTACTATATGGGTGGCTTAAATAGGTTGGAAATTAAAAATCAGACATAATTACCAGAGGCAACAATAATAATTAAAAGGTGAACTTTTATTAATAAGCAATTTAATGAATGTTCATTTATTAAACATTAATAAATCTTATTTTTCAACATATTTTGGGTTCATTTTAAGCAAGCAATAAAATAATTTTAAACAATAGTTGAGTTAAATAAAACTACCCAGCACGTTTGGCAAACATTTAACCCAACCGTTGGGTTAAAACAACCTAATTGCTTGTGTTGTCCTTTTTCAACCCAACTTGCACTGTTAAAAAATTACTGTAAATTTTACAGTATAATACTGGCAGCAGGGTTTCCAGCCAGTTACTGTAAAATTTACAGTAGTGTTACTGTAATTTAATTGACAGAATTTCCCTGTATTCTGATTCCAGTAAATAACTGTATTTTTTAAAAATTAGGAACACTGTTAAAAAATTTCTGTAAATTTTACAGTATAATACTGGCAGCAGGGTTGCCAGCCAGTTACTGTAAAATTTAAAGTAGTGTTACTGTAATTTAATTGACAGAATTTCCCTGTATTCTGATTCCAGTAAATAACTGTATTTTTTTTTAAAAATTAGGAACACTGTTAAAAAATTTCTGTAAATTTTACAGTATAATACTGTCAGCAGGGTTGCCAGCCAGTTACTGTAAAATTTACAGTAGTGTTACAGTAATTTAATTTACAGAATTTCCCTGTATTCTCTGATTACAGTAAATAACTGTATTTTTTAAATTAGGAAGGGTCAATTTACAGCAATATTCTGTAAATTTGAGTCAAACCAACACGTGACCCCAAAATGCATTGCAGTTTACAGCAATATGCTGTATTATTTAAAAAAAACAGCCAGCGGCTGTAAACTAATGCTGTAATTTTTACAGTAATTCATTACAGTGTGAGTTGTATTTAACTCAGTGTGTTGCTTAAAAAAAATCACATTTTTAATGTGGTTTCAGACTTTTTGACTCTATTGTGCAGGTATTCACCTCATGCCATTTTATATGAACAATTAAAATGGTCAATAAAAGGCTGAATATATCCGAAATGTAAATGCCAGAACAGAATAGGCTTTAAAACAGAAAAATGATGCCAAATCTAATAGAAAATATTAACATCAAGGGGTGCAATTCAAAGTTAGAAGTCAAACGCAGGGCTTGAATATTATGAGATGCATTTGTGAATTCAGGATAAATGGTGCTGTTAAACCAATTTGACTCATCCTGACTGCTGTCATTTGGTAATGGCATGGTATTGGTCTTTCATTGGGGGATTGACTGTCACACTGTGCTCATCAAACACGGGACAAGCATGTGCAACGAAATGGACTGGCATTGAAATTAAATAGCACTCATGAAGATTTGTCAGCTCTCAGGACAAAACAAGCATAAGAATGAACATGAGTCACAGTAATTAGATACAAACTTTTGCAAACGCTATGAAATAAAATGAAACATAAGATGAACAAACAATACTATTGCTTGAGATTTCATATAAAATATGTATAGCTCATATCAAATATAAAAAGGTACAAAGCAAGCACCACAGTATTATCTACGGCTGTTTACGGCTACTTTTGCACTCAAGGCGGAAAATTTTCACCATACAACGCAAAAGAAGATATTTTAAAGAACAAGGAGCTTGGACACCATTAACTTCATTTTATGGTGAAAAAACACATTTGAAAGACAAGAGAGCACATGGAAAGGACATGTTGTGTGCGAACAGACCCTAAATCCACCTCAACCTTACGGAAAAACTCAACTGAATAAATCTGTGTTGCCTGCAGGTCCGCACAATATAAAATAACAATATACTGATTTCTGAAGCCACGTTTGTCCGTTCAATGCTTGCTTTATTCGTCTGTCACAATAACATGCCTTCAAAAATGAACATTCTATCATCATTTACTGTTCCAAACTGACTTTCTGACTTTCAAAAAACACTACAGATAGTGAACGCTGGGACCCGAACAACATTGGACCCCATTGACTTTCACTGCAAGCACAAAAACACACCGAGACATTGTTCAAAATGTCTTTGCGTTACACAGAAGAAAGAAAGTCATTCAATTTTGGGAACCAAACTGACGCTTTCCTGAGCAAATATTTGCAATTAATCGCTAGTACTTTGATGACTAAATCTGCAGATCATCATATAAATAATTAATTTTTTATAAGCCCTATAATATTGTACAATACATAAGAAAATATTATGAAGAGAGATATACAATTTTGGGAACTAAAATGTTTCTTTAAATTATGATCTTTTAAGGACTTTCTTGAGTAAATATTTGCAATTAATTGTGAGTATTTTGCTTACTAAATCTGCATATCATCATATAATTTTTTTTAAAGCCCTATAATATTGTACAACATATAAGAAAATATTATCAACAGAAATATACAATTTTAGGAACTAAACTGTTCCTTTAAATTATGATCTTTCAAGGACTTTCTTGAGTAAATATTTGCAATTAATTGTGAGTATTTTGATTACTAAATCTGCATATCAACATATAAATAATTAATTTAAAAAACTATAATATTGTACACCATATAAGAAAATATTATGAACAGAAATATGCAGCGGTCATACAATTGTGGGAACTAAACTATTCCTTTAAATTATGATCTTTTAAGGACTTTTTTGAGCAAATATTTGCAATTAATTGTGAGTATTTTGCTGACTAAATCTGCATATCATCATATAAATATTTTTTTAAAGCCCTATAATATTTTACAACATATAAGAAAATATTATCAACAGAAATTTGCAGCATGAAAAAAAGTTGGATGAATATTACGCACTGAAATCTCCAGCGATCTCATCCTCTCTCAAGAAGGCAAACTCGTGCGTGCTCAGTCCACACGCTGCAATCTAACCGGCCCTGATCTGATCTGGGTACTAGCGCAGTCCTTCACCGACTCGCAGGACACGTCCGCTGCGTGAATACACAAACGCAGCATCCTTATCAAGATCATCTTTGTTTGTTTGCTTAAAAACCTGCTTTCAGAACACCTGCATTCTGTTTAAACTTCCACCACAACAAATCAAAACTGCACAAAGCAGAAAAAGAAACATTAGTTGGAAATACTCACCGTACTTCATCTGTAGTTGAGAGTGTTCATGGTGTTTAGGAAAGAAAGATTCTTTCTCTTTTACTATAAAAGGAGAAGGAAGAATGCTCTGCGCTCCAACTCTAACTGATCCCTCAACAGGCTCTGGCGCTTCTGGAGTGCTGGCGGCACATTTGATGATATGAGCAACAGGCTCCAGCTCCCTCCCTCTTTACACACACATCAACAGCTCTGACATCAGAGGTGGGATGTGCCATTATTCTAAGAGCTTTTGAGATATATCCATAGCAACCAACCACCGAAGGAAGCATTCCTTCTTTTCGAGCAGGAACAGCCAAGTGTCTTTGAACTGACGGGCACATATGCGTCCCCTTCAGAGGGTTTCATTGTCATTTAGATGTTTCTACACTAGCTCAACATATGCTAGAGAACGGCATGTAGTTCTGGACACGTGCATGACCATTTAACGCCGCAGGGTGGTATCCAGCAAGATTTTCTTTTTTTTTTTCCAATTGATGATCAATTTCCAATTGGAATCAAAATATTCCAGGTTCAGATTACAAGACAGCACTTGAGCAAACAAATAAATTTTCACTTTAAATATCAGATGATCAAACCTAAAAGTTAAACTTAAATGACCAAAACTGAAAAACGAATCAATTAAAGCTACTAAAAGTGATGACATAAAATATAAAAATAAAAGCTAATTTAACATATTAATAAATACTATAATAATATATAAATAATATTAAAATTGTTACAACTACTAAACTTTTGTCTGCAAAGTTATATCCAATTTGACTTTTGTCGCCATAAGAATGCAACACCATAAACCCTATAACAACAGTAAATCTTATTCATTTTTTTTCAGCTCAAATAATAAAAGTTTTAACAGAATAATTATTGTAAGTGTGTCATAAGATTTTATACTACAGGGCTGTTGAATGCTTGAATCTGATTGGTTGACGAACATTCTAATGCGTGCAATTATTTTCGTATTTCACTGGGCATGCGCACGTCAATTTTCGCTCATTTAAATAAGCATCGAAAAAACGTGAATGAACATCAGAAGGAATGTTGTTTCAAGCGCAAAAAGACGTGAGTACACACAATTTTTCAAGTTCAAGTTCACCAATGTTAATCTACTAACTCCCCCGACTGCTTTGTTGGACAAAATGGCGAATTCGGGGTTATGATTGGTCAGATCACCTGTCAGTCAAACTGCCTGCACAGGGTTAATTATTCTTTACATAAATTTCATAATTCTGCTTTTAAATCCTCCAAAAATTGGCCCCATTCACTTTGATTGTAAGAGCCTCACCACCTCTGTTTTTGCTGTTTCTTTTCCCCAGCTCCCTTATTTTATAACACCTTCCAAATACCGGTCATATGTAGAGACACTTTTCACCATCCAATCAATTCCTGATGGAAAAAAAAAAACAAACAAGTAAATAAAATGCAAATTGATTTTATTACATGCTGCCAATGCCGCAGTGAAAAAGAAAACAAAAAGGAATAAAAAAGCAAAACAATTTTCTTTTACAACCCACAGCTTTAGGAGAATTAGCATTCAGAGTATGAATATGTTAATACGTACACGCAACTCTAATGACTCCTTTGAACCATTTCGTTTACAAAGAGATCTCACAAACCAGCTGTCATGAGATGATAAATGTTATTAAGCGTTGCACACAGAACACCTGACAAATCCTCTTAGAAAACCAAGAGAGGAAAGAATTTTAAAAAAACTGAACATGTATTAGAGGCGAACGGCATGACGATTGGCCACAGGACGATATCTCTGAAGCGCTGCCTGTGTCAGCGGCCCTCATTTCCTATTGATCCACCTGCGTTGAACAGTATCTGTGTGGCAGCCGGCACTAGACTTTGAAAATCGGCAGCCGACAATTACTCTCAGATCACGTGTAGTAAGTATTTTGGTGACAGTTCAAACGGAGTAAGCTTTTACAGCGCATTTTTAATGGATTTCTTTGATTTTTCTTAGGAAACAAAATAAATACAGATAAAGTATATATTTGCCTGGCTGGTTTAAGCTAGATTTTTGCATGGCTGGTTTGATCATGTAGAAAATGGCCATGAATTGATGTATTATTCATCCCTGTTGCACAAATGGAGGAGGCTAAGTTACACACCAAAGTTTACGAGGATTTTAGCTAAAAAGTTACTAAGGCAAGCGCTACTAATAAATAATGCTAACATCTCCAGAAGAGGGAAAGGAGAAAACAAATTCTTATTTCTTCTCACAGCACCAAAGGGAATTGAATCAATACTGTGAGATGAATTATCCATGTTCTAAATAATCAGAGACTTGTTCGGCTGCCTCGAGCCACTGGTGAGTGAAGGAAAAGAAAATTGCTGAGACAAGGCAATAAAAGAGGTGACAGGTCAAGTCATTGCAACCTATCATTGAGATGAACACCTCCGGGCTACTAATGCGTCACATGAGCCTTTCAATAATCATATCACAGTTTATCAAAACGATTCGATGAAAGTTTACAGCAACTTCTGAAACTCTGATAAAAATGAAATCCACATTTCTTCTGTCCCATATGTCTGCTTGCTAAAAAAAATGTCTAATCAGCCAATCACATGGCAGCAACTCTGACATGGTCAAGATGATCTGCTGAAGTTCAAACCGAGCATCAGAATGGAGAAGAAAGGTCATTTTGAACGTTGCATGGTTTTCGGTGGCTGATCTGAGTATTACAGAAACTGCTGAAATACTGATATCTTAACACACAACCATCTCTAGGATTTACAGAGAATGGCCCGAATCCAGTTTTGTGGGAGAAAATGCCTTGTTGATGCCAGAGTTCAGAGGAGAATGACCAGGTTTGAGCTGATAGAAAGGAAACAGTAACTCAAATACGCACTCGTTACAAACGAGGTCTGCAGAAGAGCATCTCTGAACGCTCAACACGCCGAACCCGAGTGTGCCGCAAAAGTCCTGAAAAGTGAAGCCAAAAAGCTTTGATCGCCCCCAGGTGGCTGGATATAAGTCAAAAACCCCACCCTCTCCACGTAATCCAATTGGACGCACGATAAGCTAAACAATCAAATTACGCTTCAAAAACATTTTTTAACCCTTATGTGCTGTTCTGGGTGTTATCATCCACTATGGGGAATTTTTGAGTCTTAATTTGGCCATAACTTTCTCCGTGTTTCAGCCAATGGAATGAGTTTTGGTGACAAATCTTATTTTGACACATATTTTGGGAAAATGCTTTGAAAATTTTCAAAAACTCATCAGTACTCTGTGGGCAAATTCACGACCCTTTCGTTATGTTCGTGGCTGTTTTTAACTGCTTTAAAAATGTATCAGATAAATATTTTTTTCAAATTTTTTTTTGCTTAAATCTATTAATCAACCTCAGTCCTGATCAAAAATTTCAGGATTTTAACTCTTTAATTACCAAATTCATAAATGATGTCACTGATTTGGGAAAAAACGTGTCAAAGATTAGAAACAACATTGGCTTTGATGCATTGTTAGTTTTTGTGCAGCATCAGATTTTAACGTTTTAAAGTCAAAATGTTAAAACATTTTTTTTAAATTTAGTAGTTTTGATCCGGACTGAGGTTGATTAATAGATTTAAGCAAAAAAATTTGAAAAAAATATTTATCTGATACATTTTTAAAGCAGTTAAAATCGTGGCTGAACATAACTAAAGGGTAGTGAATTTGAACAATGCACAAGGTTTAAAAGACTGTCATTTTATGTAGTTTGCGTCTCGCTGATGTATGTTTAAGCGTTCGCTGTTTAAATAAGTTTGTTTTTAGTTAGTTATTTGATGCTATAACAATGGAAATGTGGCGTCATGATTGACAGCTGAGATTGACGGTTTCTCTGAAGCACCAACTGACTTTTTTCTGGATATTCGGGAAGAGAGTGGAGCTTTAACTTTAATTTCTGCATTTCCATAGCTGTTTATTTCACACCGACATTGAGTTGATCTGCAGTAAACTGTACCAACCGATTCTGCAGGAGTGTGGGGCGGGAGCTTGATACCACGGCTATCAAGATATCAGCGCCATATTGTGACATTGGTGGCTTCACTTTTCTACATTGGAAGAGAGTGAAGGTGAGCCGTCCATCTTTTTTTACAGTCTATGGTTGAACCTTGCCACTCCTGCAAGCTAAGAAATTTAAGTCGTTATGCATACTAATCTCGCCCTCAGCTGCTCATTTGAGCATGTGCGTATTAAAACCTTCATTCAAAACGCCAATGTTTCAAGATACTCGACCACAAATGAGACCTATGCCAGAGAAAGATTATGAGTAAATGAGGTGAACCGCTCCTTCATATTAAAAGGCTATTCAAATGAAATATCCAGGACTTTGCAAAGTGCTCAAGGTCTGCCCTGAGCAAACCTCGCTGCTTGAACTCAGCAGTCAGTCATTCAATGGCCAACACGTGAATGTCATCGCTTGACAGTGACCGGAATGAGTGCATCAAGATCAATTCTTTAAACGAAATGGTTGCGGTAGCTAAATAATTGAAACCACATTTCAAATGCTGGTGAGACAAAGGAAGCATGCCAACAGGAAGATTAACAGACACTTTGAGAAGAGACAATGACTGCAGAAGCATGTTGTGGATAAATAGCACATTTATGTTTAAATCAATCCCACTGTTTGATATTCTGTGCAGCGTGAGGGTTTGTCCAACAGAAGGAGAATCTTTGAGACAGACTCTCTGAAGTTAATCCTAGGTAGTTAACATGCAGAGTTGATGTTGGCTTTGGTACTTGGGAAAAAAATCAAGGCTGAAAGCTCTCTTAGGGCTGATTTTGGGCTGAATCTATATTTCTACTGTTTTGCTTTCAAACTTACAAAAGAAGTACCAATTTGTCTACACCAAACGCGGCGTGACTCCGAGACAAGACGAAATCAATGAAGAATCAGAAGAGCATGTGGGAGGAGTCTCTGTAAGCGCCCTGCACTCGCAATGAAATGGCTAAATAATAATCAGATTAATAAATATTACATTTCAGCATTATTAGAATACATACTGAGTGACTGAAACAATCCTTGTCAGAGAATACATTTGTTTGTTTGTTTGTTTATTTTTAATATCCATCGTCGCTTTTGAATTCCAATTCATTTAGGGATATTTTAGTTATAATGTCCATGTTTGCTTACATATAAAAGAAATTTCCTTCTTAACTACTGCCATAAATTATATAGGAAGCTTTCCAACTTCCAACATTAGTCGGTACTGTTATGATTGTCAGGTGAAGAGCCTGTGAAGACCACTAGAGGGCACTTCACCTTGGACTCTTTCACTGCAGTCACTCTTCACTACATTTCCCATAAGCCCCGCACCCATTCAATGATCCCCGCACCAGCTGCACCTCATTCACCAGTCATTGATTACCGCACCTGCTGCACCTCATCACCCACACTATTTAAGCTCCACACACTCAGATACTTTGCGAAGTCTTGATTTGGTTACCCTGTCATTACAGAGCGTTTATTCCCGTGTCTGTTTACCTGGTTTTGTTCTTGCCCGTTTTCTGATCATTCTCTGCCTGTCCCTTGGATTACCTGCTTTGGATTTATGGACTATTGTTTGCGTCTTGTTTTAGTCTGAACCGGTTCATGAGAGTCATTTCTTCATGAATTGAACTTCACAGGTCACACTGCGTGCTATCACATTCAAATTATGAAGCAGACTCGGATAAGATATGACTTAAAGGAAACTCTGGCGGCACATAGTAAACACATTTATCGTGATTAATTGAAAAATCAATATTTTATATCTATAAATCTCCATAAGCATTTCAAAAAATCTACAGCAATAACACAAATCTGTGATGACATTTCAATCTGATAAACAAATGAAGAAAGACTCGCCCACAATTCCCCGACAAGGGCTGGGGGTGGGGTTATGATTAGGGGGCGGGGTTATGATTAGGCAATCAGGTAGTGACATTGAGGGGGGTATTAACTTGCCAGGGAGTCAAAATTATGCAGACAGCCTCTTGAAGAAGCAGCTCTCGCTGAAGTCAAAGCCAGATCACATTCAAACTACAGCATCTGACCACAGACTGAGATGGGCATCGACTTCCTCAACAACGACATTTGACCTAAATACAACACCAAAACTAACAGCTGACCTTAAACACACACTTAAATACACAGTGATATTGAACTAAATGACAAGCAGCTGTGAGGATTAATCTGTGTCCATAGAAACTAATGATTGACAAGAAACTAGAAGAAGAAAAACAAAACTAAAAGTCTGTGAAAATGAAACTCACTAAACAGAACCGTGACAGTTATCAACTGTATCCAGTCAGTCTAGATTTCTGCACTTTAAGTAATTATCAAAGAACACTGCTATAAGCAATAACATGTTCTAGAAAGAGTTATATAACAAAATAATGTCAACGCTGACCGATTCAGCCCAAAAGCACTGTAATTGAAACTGTAATAGTTTTTAAACAACAGAGCAATAAACAAAGAACAAGTTACTTTATTTTTGCGTAGATTGCTAACGAAAATTGATCCGAACAAAACATCCACTGAATTATTCAGGAAGTGATTCAATGAGTCATTCACTCAATGATTCATTCAGGAAAACACTTTAGCTGGGAGACTGTCGCAACGAGTTCAGTTCCTGAATGAATCAGTTGAGTGAATGATTCAGTGAATCACTTCCTGAATAATTCAGTGTTTTTGAACAAATAGACCTATTTTGTGTTTGCAAACAGCACTGATGTTTTTGTGGGCGGAGCCTATCTGGTGGCAGAAAATTACAGTTCTGCAGTAGCAGTCATGGAATAAGGCCACGGAGTTGTCGGAGGAGGAGTCAACGGAGTTGGGATCCATCTGCAGTTTATTTAAACAGCGGGTCAGGTAGGCAGCAAGGAATCATAAACGAGAGAACTGTCCAAGGTCACAACAGAATAAACAGTCCACAAGAATAATGCTTAGTAATGATAACGGGGGCCAATCAAGACTTCGCGTAAGGTAGTGTGTGAATGGAGTTTATATATGGTAGGTGATATGGAACAGGTGTAGTGCAATCAGTCCCAGGTATGAGGGTTTATGGGAAATGTAGTCTGAATGGGTTAATACTCGGGTGAAGGCTCTCTCTGCTGATCCGGAGGATGCATGTTTACATCAAATTCATGTTTTAATAGTAGACTAATCATTGCAGGTTTCAACACAAACATCTGCGTTTAGCTTCAAATGGCGTCTTCAATGACACTATTCTATAAAAATGAAGACTATATTTTTTGCATTCCGATTCTGACATCCAAAGGCATAAGAAGACATTTTTCTCTTATTCTGTGAATTTTGCCCATTTTCCTTCACTTGTTACTGCTGTTTTTCTGCCACCACTATGTGCGAGCAGCTGCAAGTGACGCAACTGTGATATTTGCTCCAAATTGGTCTAACACTTGAGTGGATGATTCAATGACTCACTCATAAAGACGGCCACTTGTCGCGGAATAATAATGTAATAATAATAATGTAACTTGACACAGCAATTCTTCCTCTGACATCATTTAGGCTGCAGATGCTATTGAATAATGCCTATGGCCAAAAAAACTCACATTTAGGTCTTACTCCATTCTGGTAACTTTTCACCATTCAGTCATTTCAGATGGATAAAATCAAGTCCTTCCCAACATTTTTTTTTTTTTTGTCAAATATCCTTTATCACTCAGAAACCACGTTATGGAAATAAAATGTTTTGCAAGTTGCAATTCTCATTGATCTGAACACAGTTCCTGCAGTTTAGACGACTGTGGTATAGAAGAGCACTATTTGATTTTTTTGTCCTGTCTTGTTATCTTGAACTAAACAACATAAGCTAATTAACTGTTTGGAAACCAACCCACAAAAATCCACTTTGCCATTATTGGAGCATTTAGAAGTGCTTGCGTAACATGAAGTGGTTTTACATTGCTAATGAGGGACTATAGGACCACACTAAAGGCTGTAGCTTCATATCATTACAGTGACATGGTGATCAATATGTATCCCGACAACATGTCCGGGAATGCTGGGAACAGCAGAGTGCTTCACTGCGGAGATATAATCGTGAACCACAGAGTATGTTTAGGAATGAAGTTTATACTGTCAATGCATTAGCATATAGAACAGACATGAACAATTTTGATTTCATGGAGTTTGTAAACAACGTGACGAACGTTAGGTTAATGCTATTATGTTTTTATATGTGTGCACATTTAGCAAAAACAGGTTAATCTTCCGAGACACAAAGCACTGATTTCAGCACAGTGGATTAGCTTAATGTGTTTCTTTTTATATTGTAATGTTGACAAAAATATTTTGTAAATAAAACCTTGGATAAGCATATTGAAGATATTCATCTAAGAGAGAATAATTAAAGGAGACTCAATTGAAAAAGTAATTGTAATTATACTTGCAGAATTAGTTTTCATTAATAATACATAATAATTATAATAACATTATATATATATATATATATCATATACTGTACATGTTGTTATTATTATTATTATTAGTAGTAGTAGCAGCAGCAGTAGTAGTATCATTATTATTATTATTATTAGTGGTGCATTGTAATAATAACAATATTATTATTAATAACAATAACAATAATCATTATTAGCAAGCACCACTTACAACAAAAATTGGACAATTGATAATGATATTAGTGGTAGTATTGTTGTTGTTAGTGGTGCTTGTTAATAATAATATATAATTGTTAATAATAATAATAATAATAATAACAATAAAGATAATAACAATAATAATAATTATTATTATTATTATTTTTGTTATTATTAGCAAGCACCACTAACAGTAATAACAACAACAATAGTAATTATTATAATATTAATATATACAAATTATATAATATTTATATATTTAAATAAAATGTTCATATAAAATATAAAATATATATATATATATATATATATATATATATATATATTATATATATATATATTATTATTATTATTAGTAGTATTAGTATTAATTTTACTGCTATTGTTGTTGAAAAGACTGTCCAAAAAGGATGTTGATCCAGCGAGCTATAAAATAATAAATGATATTCTATATTCTGCATTTTTTAAACAGCACACAAGAAATGGCAGGTGTTTGGCTCAACAACAACTGTGAAGCTGCATGCTGATTCTCCAAGTCAAGAGGGTATGAAATGAGGAAAAGGTTAACTAATGATGAAGCTCTGACACATCACAAGTGGTTTTGCATTGCAAAGTCTTGAAAAACTCTTGTGCAGCTTTGAACCGTACGCTCCAATCATAAAATGAGATCGAAAATGCCAAAGTCATTACAGGCACGTAATGAATCGAGTGCGTGATTTTTCTGTTTATCACAGTCTCACCGTGTCCTCTCTTAAACAAAGTCTTAATGACATGATTAGCAGGCGATATGGAGGCTCATGGCGGTTCCACGTAAACAGCAGAAACTCCATCCGTGGAGATGAGATTGGCATCTCAGAGTGGAATATGACTGCCAAATCCAAAGGGAACAGGAGCAGCGTCTCCCAGTGATATTGAGCATTGGCATTCCTCTTCAAGTCGGTCAACACAAATGACTTTTGACGGCCAAAAATCGTGAGAGCAAGCACAGAAGAGCTGGTAATAGCATCACACCTCAACATCCTCCTCCCCCCACCTCGGTCATTTCACACCTTCTGTTGTAGATCAGGGGGACAATCCCAAGATTTAAAGGAATAGGTCACCATAAAATAAACATTCTGCCATTATTTACTCACTCTCATGGTTTTACAACATCTTATGACTTTCTTTCTTCTGTGGAACACAAAAGAGGATGTTATGAAGAATGCAGCTGCTTGCTCTTTTGCATGCAATTACAAGGAATGGAGCTTTCGGTTTAAAAAAAAGTGACATGAATGACTTGTTTTCTGAAGACATATTTCAGTGAATAACTGTTTGATTTTTTCTGTTCCTCATATACAGGTATCGTTTGGCTTCAGAAGATCTGTAGTCTTGTTGTACTAGTCATATGGACTACTTCTATGGTGTTTTCGCATCCTTTTTGAAACTCAAACGCTGCAAATTCACTGACAAATCGTTATGATACTTTAGATAATACTTGGCTTCCTCCTTCACTGGAATTCAATGGGATTTTTATTTTTATTGACTTTGATCGATTGATTGATTGCCTGTTTTATCATCTGCCAAGTGAAAACTGCTACACAGAATGATCGTTTCTCATTATGGTTGAACTAATAATAATAATCATCATCATCATCATCTTTATAAATAATATTATTAAATTGAGGTGCTTTATAATAATATTAATCGTAATTATTATTATTAGCAAGCAGCACTAACAACAATAATAGCTTTATGTTAATAATGATATTATTATTATTATTGTTGTTGTTGTTGTTGTTGTTTTTGCTAGTATTAGTGGTAATAATAACAATAATATATTAATATATAACATTTTTACACTGAGGTAATAATAATTATTATAAATAATAATATTATTAAATTGAGGAGCTTGATAATAATAATAATAATAATAATAGTAGTAATTATTATCATTATTACTACTAAGCACTACTAACAACAATACTAATAGTTTTATGTTAATAATGATATTATTATTATTATTTGTATTATTTGTATTTGTATTATTGTTGTTAGTGGTAATAATAATAACAATAATAATATATTAATATATAATATAATTACATTTAGGTAATAATAATAATATATATATATATATATATATATATATATATATATATATATAATTATATTTAATAATTAAAATAATAATAAAGTATTATTATCAATATTAATACATTTACCTTATGTATCCCCGCCCCTTGTCTGTACCGCACTCGTTGTTTTCTGTCTTCCGGTTTGTATTTTCACAGTATAAAGGAAAGATCTTATGGATTTATGAATGAACTGTTCATTTTAAAACCCGGTCTAGTGACTTTGGTTATGAAATCCACTTCAAACATTACAATGAAACTCAAAGACAAAATTCTAAAAATGACTGCACGCTTGTTTCTCTGGCGCAGAAGGTCTATATTGGGTTTTATTGACTTGGTAGATACCCGAGAGTTTAGAGTTTTTGAGCAGCACCCAGGGTAGCCAATCAATGCCGATTCTCTCTTTGTAGAACCCTCAGTGAAATGAACTGCAGGAAGGGCTGAACTGACGAGTACTAATCTAGTCACTGACTGTGCTAATAGTCAAACACTTTCATCATTTAAGGCCTCATCTGCATATAAAATGAGGCTACGATGTTGGGTTTGCAATCTCAGAAGGTTTATGAATGCATGTTAGTAGCGCTCTGGATCTCAAACAGACCTTGAGCAGTTTAATTCATTCCAAATCAAACATACTTAAGCTCTGAGCAGCGTTCTGTCTGCCAGCATGTATGTCCACTGTAATTGTAAATGAGCATGCATGGCACAATGAATCTCCAGGCGCTTGTTCAACCAGAACAGATTGGTGTCGAGAAAGAGCAAAACTCATTAAAATTTGAGGTTCAGACAAATTGCTGCCACATATTTATCATAAAACATAAGTCATAAGGAAGTCATTTCAGGAATTTGAGGAACAATTGACCCCTCGCAAACAGTTTGATTGACAGGCGATCTGACCAATCATAACCCTGAATCCACCATTTTGTCCAACAAAGCAGTCGGGGGAGTTAGTAGATTAACGTTGGTGAACTTGAACTTAAAAAATTGTGTGTACTCACGTCTTTCCGCGCTTGAAACAACATTCCTTCTGATGTTCATTCATGTTTATTTGATGCTATAAATGAACTAGTATGAAGAGATGATCTGTCACGACACATTAAAGAGACACTAGACGCTATTTATTGATTAAGCTTCTTTAAAAATCACAATATTTTAAATATGAAACTGTTTCATACATCTGTCGACGCGTTGTCAGTGTAATCAGCGGGTTGAGATCCAAACGCAGGCTTTAATAGTAGTTGACAGGGTCAGACAGGCAATGGTTATCAACAGCAATCAGGTATGTCAGGGAGCAGGCAGAGACGTAAACTTGAACAGGCAGGTAGATCAGGGCAGGCGGAAAAACAACATAGTCCAATAACATGAAACAATAATCCAAGGGTAGGCAGCAAAACAATCAGTACACGGTAGGAACAGGCAGAATGGCAACGGGTAAACAAGACAGGGAATAATGCTCAGAAAAGATAACCTGGGTTGATCAAGACCTCGCAGTGAGTGTGGTGTTTAAATAATTTAAAACGAGGTGACTGAGTAATGTGCTTCAGCTGGTGAGGTGATCAAAGATTAGGTGCGGGGCTTCTGGGAAATGTAGTCTGTGTGAATAAGTGAATGGTGAAGTGCCCTCTAAAGGTGATCATAGGCACTTCACCTGACAATCGTGACAGTCAGTGTCCTCTTTGCTCTGCGATGCATTTTTCACTGCATGAGAACATGATGTGTGGCGTGAGCGCATGGGTTGTCGGACATAGCAAAAGTAACTAAAGGGCGAAGGGTCAGTTGAGGAAGTCTTGCTGCCAGTGAGTGGTCATTAATTTGCACAGTAGAGTATAAACCATAATAAAGTTAGTATAAGAGACGGATTTGCAAGTTAAATTTGTATTACATACAGGACTGCATTTGAATGCTTGAAATTTGAGGTTGAAAGCTCATGTGAGAAGAAAAAGCAAGTGCAGAATATTAACCTTAAACAGAGAGTCTTGTTCTCTGTATTAAAGTATTAATATTTTATCATAAAAATATCTGAATTATGCTTTGCTATTTAATGTTATCCCATATTTAACAGATCCATATTCTAGGGTGTTTCGTTTGCGATCCAAAAACAAGGCCCGTATCAATTTTCAGGGCCTGACATTTTGATTCGTCACATACAAGCCTTTTATACTTGCGTTCCTATTACAATCATCATGAAATACTTCAGTGGCACTTCAGTACAGAAAGCTGCATTAGTTGGTGTTTCCAACAGGGTCATTTCCGAGCAGTGCTAATGGATGTGGTTGCAAAAAGCTATTGTGTAGCGTTACTTTAAGGTGAATCAGCATGTTATCCATTCAGATACTTGTTTCAGAAGCCATAATATTCTCATAATATTCAGGCCATATTGTGTAATTCAGCTGAGGGTTCCCGTGTGGTCACACATTAACCCCAGGGAGACCCGAGCTGCTAAAAGCTTTAAGTAACAGCGTGCCAGGAAAACTCACAGACTCAAGGGTCTATTGGGCATTTCACAATGTTCATTTTTGTTTTGTTTATTATAAATTCAATCTAATGGGGCGTACAGCATCAGCGTATGACACAAACTCTAATTCAGTCTAAGTCAGAACAGTATGCATTATGAAAATACTGGAACCCAAAGGATCAAGCTTGGGCTTGTTGGCATCATTCAATAAGCCCTTCAACAATGCTGGTAATTTTCCAACTACACATCTGTGAATTAGTCAAATCAGGCCTTAGGGTCTTCAAAAACCAAATCACAGGTAAGCAGTTCGGGTAAAAAGTCATAATACAGTTTAAATAGTCACAAAAATGCAGGGAGATAGTGCATAACAGGTAACAAAGGTCTTTTTTTCTATGAACAATAGCACAAAGGTGAGTCGATGCAACATACAACAAGACCAGACAACAGTTGTGCCCCAATTCAGAGGCTGCATCCTTCGAAGGACGTGAACGTCAAAGGCCGCACGAATCCAGGGGTAGGCTAGGGTGTGAAGGATGGATTTGTTGTATCTTTAATTACCTGGGAAACGAAGGGCGCATTTCAAGGCGCCTTCGAATTGGGACAGCCTTCATCATGCCGCTGCGACACAATCGGCCTTCGAGGACGCGATCTCTGAATTGGAGTTTTCAGGCCTCCAAAATACTGTCGGCGTGTAAATGAATGGCCAAAACGGTGGTGGCTTTCTCCAGACCTCGGCGATTAATTTTAAATGAGCGAGAATGGAATCTGATTCAACAGCTTGAAAAAAAGTCATCCCAATGATATCGTTTCTCTGTATCGTTATAGCTGTGGTGTGGGCTGTTATTCTTTTACATTTTGAACGATTTTAGAACTATGTCTTTATCGTTATCTTTACAGCTATTATTCTTGGTGTGGACGGGCCTTAAGAGCCTAAAAAAATCGCCATCTATGGTCATGGGAATTTATTAGCCTTTTTCAACCATAATTAACAGTTTTAATGCTCCAAGGGTACGTTTAAATGACAACAATTTACTAAAAATGGACAAATCCACGAAAACTACTAAAAATGCTGTATTCTGCTGCCAGGCCAGTAGTTGGCGATGTCACTTTGTAAAGAAACACTAGATGCCTATAGACTGAACACGTAATACATGAAGTCACCATTTTCAAAAATTCATGTTTTTGCAGTTTACACAGAGATGATAACAGTATCATTTTTGAAAAGTTTACGATTGGCCAAAACGCATAAGTTTACCGTTTTTAGTTGCCCCTTATTTAACAATAACACTGTTACACGGTTTGGTTTTTAAAATAAATATGAATTGTTTTAAGAATATTTGAGAATATTAAGGAATCTTTGTAAGTTTTTTTTTTTCACTGAAAAAGCATTTCTTACATTTGCCATTCCTAGAACATATGCACTAAACACAAGGTCATGGCTCTCTTTAAAGAATGCATCCCTTTCAATATTTACTTGGTGATGGCTAAATGCGAAAGCCATGTTTAAACGTGTCCTCTGAATGAACTCGAGGGAGAGGTGACTTGGTATAAATATTGATGTTCGCAGTAGAGTTTCTAGCCTGGCTGTGTCAAGCTGTACTTTAAAAGTACAGTGGTTTGGAGATAAAAGAATCCTTGCGAGTTTCTGGTTGCATCCCAATTCACATAGTATGTACTTCAGTAGTGAAGGCCGTACATGGGCAATTTTTGACCTTTTAAAAAACATTCAAATATTCAATTGCCACAATGCATTAGTATTTAACATGAAGCAAACAAAAAACAAGAATCACTGACTAGGATCTAAACTACATTCTATCCCTTGTACATTAATATGCATTTTAAATTAAAATGTTGATTAATCTTAAAGCAACTACAGTACATACATACTTTTGTGTATCAAAATAGGCAAAAAAAATAATTCATACATGCAAATGCAGTGATTTGCAGTGATTTACAGAGCACAATTGCAAAAAGAAAAGCAGAACACTAGGGTTTGCACAATGGTGGCTTTTTCTGCACCTCGGCGATTAACTTCTCCGCAATGTCCCAAATCCGCGAGCCCTTAAATTGGAACGGATTCTGATTGGCTGTCGCTGTTTTATCATTCAACAGCTGGGAAAAAAAATCATTCCGAAAGTGATCCTAACGATTTATTTTCTCTTTTGCGTTATCGTTATAGCTGTGGTGTGGATAGTGCTCTTTTTTAAATATATTTTAGAACTACTGTATATCTTTATTGTTATCCTATCGTTCTTGGTCTAAATGGGCCTAAAGAGCCTAAAAAATGTCATCTATGGCCATAAAAAGTTTGCCTTTTTTACTCGAAAATGGTGTCGTGTAAACGGCCCCTAAGTAATGAAATGTGACATGCTTTAGGTTTATGATCCAGACGGCTTTCAAGCAATAAGAAGCACATAACATTGGCTATCTCTGCATGTTTACAGTTATTTGAGCTTCAGCACTGTGAGATAATAATATCTGTCATTGGGGCCTCGTAAATGGCCTTTCTCAATTCAGAGACTCATGATAGACTCACATCCTGCGAGACCCTAATGAGGGCCAGGCCTGTGACGGAAGGACTAATGGCGTCATTACTAGAGTCAAGTTCCCTCTGCTGCCCTTTATTTCAGTACGCTGGGGAATGTCAGTGCAGATATGAGGACGAGGCTCTCCACTTCCCCAGCAGCTGAAGAGCCAATCCATCCAGAGCGCTACCCATAAACCCCACGGCTCACCTCTTATTACAAACACACCGCGAGCGAAGCGTTTTTGCACTTCGACCCCCTCACAAACAGACAGACCGGTAGAGCTGCATGAAACTGGCCTCGTTGGTATTCCACGCCAGAAACACAGAAAATGGAAGCAAACTCAATTTGCACATCATGCTGCGGTCGGCAGCCATTTGCTGACTGGCCCCTTGAAACTAATTACATATATGTCCAATACATCAGCCCTTGTGAACTGTTGCTCCTGGTCGATGTGCATGACATATAACAATATTGCATGTTTGCTAAAACAATCAAAGCAGCAATATGGTCATTCCGTAACCTGTAATGCATTTTCAGCCAGGCTTTAATAATATTGGCAGGAAAGACGGGAGTCTCTGAGCTTATTCAACAGAATGCAAGTTAACAGCATTTTGCTACACAATCGATGAAAAGTCTGGACACATTTGACCAAATCCATATTTATCAAAAAAAAAAAAAAGAATAAAAAAACATTTAATCTATTAGTTATGTAGATATTTCTTTATAAAAGTAAAGTTTTAATAACTGGCATGTCATTACATCACATCACAGCCTATTCTAAAATGTGTAAAAATGCATTTGTATTCTTAACTATGTGCGTGAGCTCATAAAATAATAAAAATGCATTATATGGATCTTTGATTGATGATTTACTATTTACTGATTGCTTTACTATTATTTTAATAGTAATAGTATTTTGTATTGTAGTATTGTGTAAAATATTCATAATAAAGAATGGATATGTTTGTCCACCGGTAAAAAATTACCGTGATTTTAATGGTAAAAAACTGTAAAAATGCTACGGTGAAAAAACGTTAATTGGTTTACAGAAATTTTCTGTACTCTAGAAGGTGAATAGATCTAATGGTACATTTAATGTTATTTTGCGGTTAAATACCGTTAAATTTACAGGTTTTTTTTAAGTGGAAAGTGACAAATCATTGTATAATTTACAGTACAAAAATGAATAGTATATCAGTTAATAAATATGGTTTTTTTTACCATAAATTTAACAGATTTTTTTACATTGTGTAAAATAAACCGTTATGAACCGTAATTATTACAGTATAAACCTTTAAATTATACAGTTTTGAACTGTAAAATAGACAGCCTAAAATGTTGTTAATGTATTTTTTAACTGTAATATTCTGGTATCCACAGCTGCCGTTTTTTACTATAAACTTTACAGGATTTAAAAAAAAATTATTTTGATTTTTTTCCATGAGTATAAAATAATATAAATGCATTAAATGGACCTTGGATTGATGAATCAATTGATAGGCTAATTAAATGAATAATTGACACATCATGTGTTTTTATTAAAAGTTCTAATAGTTTTATTATTTCAAATTGTGTAAAATATTCATAATAAACAATCAGAATGTGTGTCCAAACTTTTGACTAGTAGTATAAATCTTTCTGAGAAAGAAAAATGCATTTGCATTCTGAATTTCCATTTCCATGAGTGTATATAACATGGAAATAACACAGTAATGTACAGCAATGAGAAGGAGATCATTGCGGTAATGAGAATTTCGGGATTCGAAAATGCATTTAGTTTTCATGAAAATGTGTGAAAGAACTTCATCTAATACTATAGCGTTCCTGTAGCTCAAACACTTACAGGGAATACAAATGATAAAATGCAAAATGTGAATCCAATGTAAAGCGCATTAGATAAAAGCATATGCAAAACTCCATGTTCTACTATTTGATCCACTGCAGGAACACCTGAATATTTTTTTCCATTCCTGTAGAGAAAACGTCTGAATGAAGACAAAAGCTTGTCTCCTGTGTATCTGTAAATGTGTTTGTAAAGGTCATGATTGTGTCTGAAATGTCATTTTTACGGCTCTAATGGGGTCACCGTTTTCTCAGAACCTCATAATTCATGCAGATCTCCAGAAGATGACCTTCTTTTACAGGTGTTTCTCTATTTCTGTCTCGTTTCGTCTGGTGTCAGAAGCACAGAATTCCCAAGCACTTCCAGCAAGATACTTAAAAGTTTCTGTCGACAAAATCACAGAACCAGAGAACGTGTTGTATTCAGAGCAGATTTTAACAGAACAAAATGGTGTGTCAAAATCAATTTGCGCTTAGAGGATTGAGAGATCACAGATTGGAGGGTCATAATTATAAACTGCTCTTGGCTGGCAGTTTTTCTTTTCAACAAGATTGATCTGCATAATTGCAGAAAGGAGTCAGGAGGCAGTATGTCTGACAGGATGTTTTTTGGAGGTTCTCAGAAGACAAACAAAAGGCTCCTGCAGGATTTCTGGTCTGACGGATCTGACGATGTGAATGACGGGTTTGATAACGCACCTCACACAGTCTCGAAAGACAGCTGGATTTATAAACGACTTGATGACTCACTAAAATGAAATGCAGACTATGAAAAGCCTGGAAGCATTGTGTTTTCATTTACTGCTACTGAACTGCATTTTAATTAAAATATCAATTTTTGAAGCTGGTACTTCACTTAAAGAGGCCAAGTTTTATTTTTTGCCTCCTATAATGTTAATCAAGGGTTCTTGCACCCAAAATAATTAGGGCTGTCAAGTCGATTAATCGCGATTAATCACATCTAACAGTTTGTGTTTACATAATACAAGTGTGTATATGTTATTATATTTATATATATTATAGTCTGTATATATGTCTAACACACATAGACACACACACACACACATATTATATATATATATACATATATATATATATATATATATATATATATGTATATGTAAACACAAACTTTTATGTTAGATGTGATTACTTGCGATTAATCCACTTGACACCACATAATATTTTTTTTTTTAATTTAGCTGTTCACCTTCGCTCAAATTCTTAAAATGATTAAACTGGGAAAGTTATTAAAAATTGTTATAATTATTATTATTATTATTATTATTATTATTTTAAATAATTATTAAAAAGTGAAAGAGTGCTACTTGACTTCCAAATTGGAAACTTGTGCAAAAATCTAAAGCAAAAACTCAAATTTTGGTCAGTCACACGAACATGGTGGTACCTAGAAAGATGTACAAGATGTACCAATGTTCAATTTTCAGCAAATATAATGCATGAGACAAAGATCCTACAAATACACAATAATAAAACCTGTCAGCAAACCAAAAGACCTTTGTCAGGTTAGATGCCATATTAAATTTAACGTGGATGAAAGCGGCTGTGAGGGATAGACTTAGGAGTTTTTTTGGTCAAAAACATTATAATCCAACCACACTGTCCATCTATCCCTCATAGCCTTGTTTTCATTCCTTCCCAAATTAAATATAACTGCCTCACATTGATGCATATTTGCAATTCTTTTAAATTCTGTTGCATCTCTGTCTCCTCAATTCGCCAACTCTTACTGAAAATGAATGGCTTCCATTTTGCTTTGTCACTTTAAATCACAAAAATGTTAATGTAAAAATCTAAGAATTCAATACACAAATAACCTCAGCTGTTTTTGCAGTTTGGTGGATTGCGGAGGAGTTTTGCATTGTGAACATTGGAGAATGTCTAGAACGTTAAACAAAAATAATGACAGAAAAAAATCCTTTTTCATGCTTTATTAATCCTAGCTGGCTTGCAGATGAACACACAGAACTGGATAGGTGAGACAGAAGAGCTAATCTGGTTTTCCACCCTGACTTGTTAATTGTGTTATTACAGTGGATGGGTGGACGCTGTCTTCCTCTTCATCTCTGGAGATATAACTGCAGATTGACCCTGCTACTCTGTTCCTCACAGCTAGTATACTAATATTAGCAAACTGTTATGCTGATAGCACCCTGCCCCCACAAAGCAGCATTTACACAAGCCCACTATAAGTTATCGAAATCCAGCACTGATGGAGCTTTATCTTGTTCTCAGAGACAAATGTAATTTAAAAGATCTACTGAAATTCGAACACTACGTACAAGTGTAAGTAGATTAAATGGGACCTCTTATGCAAAATTCACTTTTACATTGTTTTTTTTAACATGATTATGTGTCCGAATTATGGTAAAAATCCTTTGTTATTTTCCCTGTAAATCAAAAATTTGATTTTTTTCCACCGTCGGGCTGAACGGTTCTTAGAATAGTAAGGAACGGGTCCAGTTGTGCTTCCACTTGAGATCGGCACGACGCGATTACAAACTGTTCTTGGCCTGGAATTCTCTGCACTCTGCATTCTCTGTTGTCTGAATTGACCCGCCATCGGAAGTTTGATTGACAGGTGATCTGACCAATCATAACCCTGAATCCGGCATTTTTTCCGATAAAGCAGTCAGGGTAGTTAGTAGTTCACTTTGGTGAACTTTAACTTGAAAAATTGTGTGTACTCACGTCTTTCCGCGCTTGAAACAACATTCCTTCTGATGTTCATTCATGTTTATTTGATGCTATAAATGAACTAGTATGAAGAGACGATCTGTCACGACACATTAAAGACACACTATACGCTATTTATTGTTTAAACTTCTTTAAAAAATTACAATATTTTAAATATGAAACTGTTTCACATGTCTGTTGACGTATTGTCAGTGTCCTCTTTGCTCCACGATGTATTCTTCACCTCATGAGAACATGATGTGTGGCATGAGAGCGCATGGGTTGTCAGACATAGCAACAGTAACTAAAGGGGGCGGATCTTTGAGAAGGGTCAAATGTACTGGCAGAAGCTGGCTAAGCGCTCTATTTGAGCGAAGTAAACACAAATTAATAAGAAATATCCGATCATCCTCCATATCGCAGTCGCTATTTACAACTCATATCATCAGTAAACCAAGGCAATGACAGACACTTTTGTATTACTTTCCAAAGAGCTGTTGTTACCTGCCCCACAGTGGAAAATAGAACCGTAACCAAAAGAGCTGGCCCGGATCGGCACGGAATCGAATGGTTACGCAATAAGAACCATTTGGCCCGATGCTGGAAAAGCAGTATGAGCCATTCAGGAATGCTACATTGTGAAGTCACAACGTAACAGGCCCCGCCCATGACTGACAGCTCTATTGCCTTGGCTCCTCCCCTGAGTGAGCCATGTTTACGTCCTCGCAAATGGTTTGTTCACCCAAAAATGAAAATTATCCCATGATTTACTCACCCTCAAGCTATCCTAGGTGTATATGACTATCTTCTTTCAGATGAACACAATATTTAAAAAATGTCCTGGCTTTTCAAAGCTTTATAATGGCGTGACCACAGCGGTTCAAGCGACGAGAATACTTTTTGTGCAAGACAAAAATATCAACTTTATTCAACAATATCCTCTGAATAACTGCAATCACATGGACTATTTTAACGATGTCTTTAGAACCTTTCTGGACCTTGAAAGCTGTGCTGTCTGTGGACACATCATATACAGTACTGTGCAAAAGTTTTAGGCAGGTGTGAAAAAATGCTGTAAAGTAAGAATGCTTTCAAAAATAGACATGTTAATAGTTTATATTTATCAATTAACAAAATGCAAAGTGAGTGAACAGAAGAAAAATCTACATCAAATCAATATTTGGTGTGACCACCCTTTGCCTTCAAAACAGCATCAATTCTTCTAGGTACACTTGCACACAGTTTTTGAAGGAACTCGGCAGGTAGGTTGGCCCAAACATCTTGGAGAACTAACCACAGTTCCTCTGTGGATTTAGGCAGCCTCAGTTGCTTCTCTCTCTTCATGTAATCCCAGACAGACTCGATGATGTTGAGATCAGGGCTCTGTGGGGGCCATACCATCACTTCCAGGACTCCTTGTTCTTCTTTACACTGAAGATAGTTCTTAATGACTTTCGCTGTATGTTTGGGGTCGTTGTCATGCTGCAGAATAAATTTGGGGCCAATCAGATGCCTCCCTGATGGTATTGCATGATGGATAAGTATCTGCCTGTACTTCTCAGCATTGAGGATACCATTAATTCTGACCAAATCCCCAACTCCATTTGCAGAAATGCAGCCCCAAACTTGCAAGGAACCTCCACCATGCTTCACTGTTGCCTGCAGACACTCATTCGTGTACCGCTCTCCAGCCCTTCGGCGAACAAACTGCCTTCTGCTACAGCCAAATATTTCAAATTTTGACTCATCAGTCCAGAGCACCTGCTGCCATTTTTCTGCACCCCAGTTCCTGTGTTTTCGTGCATAGTTGAGTCGCTTGGCCTTGTTTCCACGTCGGAGGTATAGCTTTTTGGCCGCAAGTCTTCCATGAAGGCCACTTCTGACCAGACTTCTCCGGACAGTAGATGGGTGTACCAGGGTCCCACTGTTTTCTGCCAATTGTGAGCTAATGGCACTGCTCGACATCTTCCGATTGCGAAGGGAAGTAAGCATGATGTGTCTTTCATCTGCTGCAGTAAGTTGCCTTGGCCGACCACTGCGTCTACGGTCCTCAACGTTGCCTGTTTCTTTGTGCTTCTTCAAAAGAGCTTGGACAGCACATCTGGAAACCCTGTCTGCCTTGAAATTTCTGCCTGGGAGAGACCTTGCTGATGCAGTATAACTACCTTGTGTCTTGTTGCTGTGCTCAGTCTTGCCATGGTGTATGACTTTTGACAGTAAACTGTCTTCAGCAACCTCACCTTGTTAGCTGAGTTTGGCTGTTCCTCACCCAGTTTTATTCCTCCTACACAGCTGTTTCTGTTTCAGTTAATGATTGTGTTTCAACCTACATATTGAATTGATGATCATTAGCACCTGTTTGGTATAATTGTTTAATCATACACCTAACTATATGCCTACAAAATCCCTGACTTTGTGCAAGTGTACCTTGAAGAATTGATGCTGTTTTGAAGGTAAAGGGTGGTCACACCAAATATGGATTTGATTTAGATTTTTCTTCTGTTCACTCACTTTGCATTTTGTTAATTGATAAATATAATCTATTACCAAGTTTATTTTTGAAAGCATTCTTACTTTACAGCATTTTTTCACACCTGCCTAAAACTTTTGCACAGTACTGTACCTCTCGGATTTCATCAAAAATATCTTCATTTGTGTTCTGAAGATGAACGAAGGTCTTACAGGTGCGGAACGACTTGAGGGTGAGGAATTAATGACACAATTTTCAGTTTTGGGTGAACTAACTCTTTAATTTATGCTGATTTAAAATAAGATCACTGTGTCTGGACTGGACGACTTTCTTTACTGTATCACGGTAATGAGAATTTATAGATTTATAAAAAAAATAAATGTATCGGTTACACTTAATTTTACAGTGCTGTAGTTACATTGTAATTACTCAAAAAAGTACTAATTATTATTAATTAACTACATTTACTTACTATAGAGTTACAGTTAGGATGTGGTTTAGGTTTAGTTACTTCATAATTTACTGTTATTACTATAGTAAGTACATGTGGTAATGTGTAACTACGGCACTGTAAAATAAAATGTTACCAATGTATCAATTCATCTAAACATGTTCAATACTTTTTTATTTTGTTGTGTCTAGGTTATTTCTTTCACCCATTTAATGTCATCCTTTACAGACTAAATTATACAGAGGAACAAGTGTGGTGCAGAATTGCATCTGACAACGTAAATCACGCTCAGCATGCAAACTGAATCTGTAAAGACACCTTTTCAGTTTGTATCCTCCATCACTCGTCACCCATAAGCCACGATTTTTC
Organism: Opsariichthys bidens; assembly: GCA_037194245.1. Taxonomy (NCBI): domain Eukaryota; kingdom Metazoa; phylum Chordata; class Actinopteri; order Cypriniformes; family Xenocyprididae; genus Opsariichthys; species Opsariichthys bidens. Next base: position 24,502,372 of record CM074285.1, on the reverse strand, counting down.
ATCTATCTATTAGATATCACAGAAAAAAAAACTCTCCTTTTGGAATCAATAAGAGCAGTTTATTAAAAAAAGTGCTGCAGGACAATAAATCAATTGTGAGGTTTGTTTACTGGAGGCTCAAAGTTTAAACAACAACACACAGGAGCACATTTTGATGAACACACTGTACGTGTTTTTGCATCTGGATTGGCATAGGGCAGGCTCAGGTGTAGAAAAACATTCCCAGATCGCTCACGGCCCCTCTGGGGCTTTTAAACGTTTTCATCCAGGTGATGTTGATCTAAGGTCGTGACCCTTTCCTTCCACCGGCGGGGAGCGTCTCACCTTCTGAAGCGGGCTGTTTTCACATGGCGAAGAGGGAATTAAAGACTTTGTTCTCCTGTGAAGCAGAATGATGGGCTCTGACCAACAGAGCAACCTTTGAAAGACGCGGAGGTGAAAGAAAACCAGAAGAGGCTGCTGTGACGTGGAGCCTCGGGCTTCAAAGGTGAAGGAGACAATGCGTGAGAGCGTTTGTGATTTTGGTACCTGGTGTGAGCCTCTCATCAGTGCGGCTGATTGCGCCACAGTGAACACGCTCTGATTCAATATGTGACGAGGGTTCTGGCAGCGTAAGGAAATTTACTGTAAAAACGACAAAATTTGATGTCGTGAACAAACTGTTTTGATATGTGTCACTGCTCAAAAAGACCAATTGTGACATAGTATGATGTGTGGATACAAAGCAGACTTGATAGTGGACCTATTAGGCCGTTTTTTCAAAGAATAGAAAAGGTCTGTAGAATAGGTTGAAAATTCTGTCATCAATTCCTCACCCTCATGTCGTTCTACACCCGTAAGACCTTCATTCATCTTCAGAACACAAATGAAGATATTTTTGATGAAATCCGATGGTTCTGTGCGTCTCTATTGACAGCAAGATAATGAACACTTTCAGATGTCCAGAAAGATACTAAAACATATTAAAAACAGTTCATGTGAGTGCAGTGGTTCAACCTTAATATCATAAAGCGACGAGAAAACTTTTTGTGCGCCAAAAAAAACAAAATAACGACTTTTCAACGATATCTAGTGATGGATGATTTCAAAACACTGCTTCAAAGCTTTAGGAATCTTTTGTTTCGAATCAGTGAATCGGTTCGCATATCAAACTGCCAAAATCACGTGAACTATTGAAGCTGCAAAACACTGATGACGTAACGAAGTCTCGTTTCCTGAAATCACGTGACTTATTCGAAACAAAGATTCGTAAAACTTCAAAGCAGTGTTTTGAAGTTGTTGGCCATCACTAGATATTGTTGAAAAGTCATTATGTTTGATGAATGAAGGTCTTGCGGGTGTAGAACGACTTGAGGGTGAGTAATTAATGACCGAATTTTCATTTTTGGGTGAACTATGCCTTTAAAGGGCCCTGTTTTGACCTAAGCACATGGTCTGCAGCTCACAGGCGTATCCGAATCCTCTTTTGCTAATTTAACAACGGAAAAAATGGTCGGTGCGTCAGGCGCATGGTCCAAAAAGGTTGTCTCTTAATCAATCAAGGGTGTGTTTTGGACATAGCGTGCTATAAACCAATCTGAGTCATCTCCCATTCTCTTTAAAAGAAAGTTGTGCTTGCACAGTAGCGAACTGCTATTTATAGGGCGAAATTTGCAAGCAGATGTAAAGGAGGCCAGCTAGTAGTTGCTGTGCAAGTAAAAACCTCACTCCTCTGACCTCGAGATGCTCTGGCGACAAATGCTTAAAATTGTAGCCTTCAGCCTCCTTGTTAGAGCGTCTGACTCCCATGCCGGAAGTCCTGGGTTCGAGGCCTGCTCAGAGCGGGTTGAGTAGGACCTGGGTGGAGGGGTTACATTGGTGCCGTGACCCGGATGGGAGTGAGGTTTAGGGGGGTGAGTGTAACGGAGGTCAGCTAGTAGATGCTGTTTGAGTAAACCTCACTTCTCTGACTTGAAGAGATGCTCTAGCGACAGATACTAGAGGTTTCAGCCAGAGCGTCCAACTCTCATGCTGGAAGACCCAGGTTGGAGGCCCACTCAGAGAGGGTTAAGTAGGACCCGGCTAGAGGGGATACATGGAAAAACTGAATGCTTCTCCTTTTATTGTGTGCTGCTTGTGTGTGAAACATATGTTGAGCATAGAGGGGCATATTACTAACACGCCATTTAAATAACAACAACAAAAAAAATACTGCGCCATTCACTTTAGAGCAGGTTTTTGTTGGTCAATGGTGCAGTCGTGTTCAGTTGCCTCAAAATAGCAACACGCCAACAGCGCGCCTGAACACGCACTCGTTTTCAGACCAGCACACCCATGAGCGAACAGATGGGTGCGAGTGCATTTGCTGGACGTGAAAATTTCGGTGGATGTGAAAATGATAACTGCATTGGGCAGAAACTTGAAAAAACAATTATTTTTCACACATTTTACATATTTTGTTGCAGCACCTCTCTTCCCAGTCTGTCAGTAACGCTCTGATAACTTCGTCTGAAAAGTGCAATGTGCTCTGATTGGTCAGCTGAACCAGTGTGTTGTGATTGGTCAACCGCTTCAAACGTGTTTTGGAAATATCACATCCCTTACCGAGTTTCAACACACTACTAATGTGGATGTTCATTCCTGGAACAAAACTCAATGTACTTCATCTGTACATGTGATCTGCTCTCCAATTGGTTGCTGCCATATTATGTCACTGTTTATTTGCATAAAGTTGAATTTACCTTTGTTGCTTCGTCATGATGTTCTGTCGCCTAATCGCCAACATGTGTTTGAACGCCCTAGAACGTCCCTACAGTCTGGAAACATTGACAACGTCTCAATGAAATCGTCACACGTACTGCGCAAATGTACAGTATACAAAATTATTATATACAGTAATGAAAGATTGATTAGTCATCATGGACTACTAATCAAGTGAGTGAGTCATTTATTACTTTCGTTAAAGGGCAAATATTCAGGGACAATAATAAATTAATCAAAACAGCCAGTATGATTTTTTAGACTATATAATTAACAACAAGACAATATCATTAATTAGAACTGTAATTCCACAGATGCTCTAGTTGTAATGGATAAATGTTATTGGCTTGTGACTCACCGAGTTTGTATCGATTCCCAAGAAATCCACGGCAAACATAATCCCCCTCTGAAATGAACAATACAGACACAGGATTTGCAATGCAAATTCAATTTCACTACAGGAGTTTCAATTAACAGAGTTACAATGACAAAGGATTGTAATCTCAGCAGAGGCACCTGCATAATTTTCTGTGCAGCTTTGCAAGTGATTGAACTATCAAATTAAGGAAGACAAGTAATGATCATGTTCAGAGATACTGTATGTTTACATATCGGGAAGGTTTTGTGCCGAATTCACACTCAATTTCCTCTCCTACACGAACTGAATAAAAACTTTTAGAGATTCTCAATAATTTGATTTGGTTTCATGCCATAATGTGACATGTCAGAAGATTTCTACACCGTAAGTGTGAGTCTCTTTTCACATATTTTCAGCTAATGTTAGAAGGCAAGTTCAGGGGGGGAAAAGACAACTGAGAGACACAAAGTCAATCCATTTCCAATTAAAGATTTCTTGTTTGGCTTCTAAGAAAAAAAAAGATAAAAATACATTTTGTTTTAAGTTTAAAGCTGTTTCTATGGTTACAGCATTGTTGCTATGTGACAGTGAGGGTAGACAACATGTGGCATGTATAAGGTTCAGTGTAGAACAAGTACTCATGCCTACTCTAATCTGAATTCTGTGTGATTGCATGTAGAAATATCCTCATATTCAATGAGCACATAAATGTATGTTTCAACATCAGCAATCAACTCAAAACGCCACGACAGAGTCCTGTACAGACAGAAGACACTGAGAGATTTTTGTTTTGCCAGTCATGAGTCATGATTTCCAAATGTTTTCATTGGGAAAACAGCCGTTCTTGAGAATGACAAGCCATCTTTATTAACACATTCAGTTAAGCAAGTATTTCTATTGTATTTATTTTTTAATGTAAAGATTTAATCTATCTGTAATCATTTAAATATTTTATTGTATTATTGCATAATGTGATGAAATGTTTGTATTATATTATTTATTGTAATGTTTTCAAATATTTTATTGTATTATATTTTTTATTTATTATTTAATGTAATGTTTGTAATTTATTTAAATATTTTATTGTATTTTATTTTACTTATTGTTTCATGTAATGTTTGTAATTTATTTAAACATTTTATTATATTATATTTACTTTATTATTTAATGTAAAGTTTTAATTTACTTAAATATTTTATTTATTATTTTGTTATGATTGTCAGGTGAAGTGCCCATGAAGACCACTAGAGGGCACTTCACCTTGGACTCACACACACATGCACTTACACTTTCACTGCAGTCACTCTTCACTACATTTCCATAAGTCCGTACCCATTCACTGATCCCCGCACCAGCTGCACCTCATTCACCAGTCATTGATTACCGCACCTGCTGCACCTCATCACCCACACTATTTAAGCTCCACACACACATACTTTGCGAAGTCTTGATTTGGTGAAGCCCAGTCATTTCTGAGCGTTCATTCCCGTGTCTGTTTTCCCCTTTTTTTGAACGTTCTCTGCCTGCCCCTTTGATTTACTGCTTTTGATTTATGAACTGTTGTTTGTCTGCCGCCTGCCTCGATCTATTTGCCAGTTTATCGACTACGATTCTGCCTAACCTCCTCCATACCTGTTTGCCACTATTTTGACCATTGCCTGTATGACCACGTTTTTCAATAAAGTTGCTTTTGGATCCCATCCTGCTGTCTCCTCATTACAACATTATTTATTGTAATATTTAATAATATATTTTTTAAATATTTTATTGCATTATATTTTGTATTTATCATTTAATGTAATGTTTGACATTTAGTTAAATAATTTATTGTATTATATTTTATTTTCATCCCTTTAATGTGTAGTTTTTTGTTTATATTTATTATTTATTTTTATTCATAGCTTTTATTTATTATATATATTATTTATTATTGTACAGATTTTATAATCATACATACAAGATGATGACCAGCTGTTAAGGAATCTTTTGGTATATTTAAAACATAAATAAGAACAAATTGCTTATGTCATCGTCGCAATCACTAGATCATCACCGTTCTAATTTAGCAGCAATTAGATTAAATCAGCTCTCTTTTTTCTTTCCCAGAGTTTCTGTGTTTTTATAGTTTCACAGTTCAGTTCACAATTCTGAAATTAATGGAAGGCTTCCATAATGAAGTCCAAGAAAATCCAATAATTAACCCACAAGCAGTCTGCACAGATTACTCCAAGACAAACAAAACAAAAGAGAGAGACGGAGAGGAATTATTTTGATTATTTGGTGTGCAGAGAGTCTCTCATCCCCGTCAGTCTGGACACAAACTCCATCCAGAATACCAAGTAGCTCAGATCCAATTTTAATTCACTCGTGCTCTTCATTCGAGCCAGCTAAATGTGAACGACCATTTTCTCTGGCAGTATGTGACAGTACGCCTGATTAAGGCTATTTTCTCTATCTAGATTTCTCCTTTAAATTAGGGTCTTGTGATCCATATGTTTAACATGATCATTACAGCACATATATAGACGTGACCTGTCACAATCGCACTCTCTGTAAGAGAGCACCACACCATAAAGACAATCCATGCCATTCCTGCTGTAGAAATAATGACTACTTTGGCCAGTTATTTGTGCTGATGGACAGCTCTATAACGGAGACCAAACTCCCAAAGATGCTTCAAACACATGGAAACAGCTTGAAGCTTGTAATTAAAACTTGATGTTTTTTTTTTTTTTTTTTTTTTTTTTTTTGTCGTATGCTATTTGACATGAAGAATAACAAGGGTTTGCAGTTAAGATACACTCGTGTTGTATGTCTAAATACTGCGTCTAGTAGCTCTGTGCCAAAATCAAGTTTGAGACAACCTTTTAAAGGTGAAGTAAGCGAGAATTATTGTTGAACACTGTTGATATTTGAAATCAACACAAACACACGCCTCACTTTATTGCTCCACCTTGAACCCATGAACACGGGACAAAAGAATGCATGTCTCTTTATCATAGGTAAAGCGCTGCCAAATAAAGATTTGCGATAAATAAGGTGAAGATATGGCAGCTTGTTTCCCCCACTAAATAAAATGATAAAAGGTAATTGATCCTTCGCAAAGACCCGCCCCCTTTGGTTACTGTTGCTATGTCTGACAAGCCATGCGCTCTCATGCCACACATCATGTTCTCAAGCAGTGAAAAATACCTCCAGGAGCAAAGAGGACACTGACAACACGTCGACAGACAAATGAAACTTTTACTACTTTTAATATACTGTAATTTTTTAAAGAAGTTTAATCAATAAATAGCGTCTAGTGTCTCTTTAATGTGTCGTGACAGATCGCTGTAGCTCCTTCAAGATCATCTCTTCATACTAGTTCATTTATAGCATCAAATAAACATGAATGAACATCAGAAGGAATGTTGTTTCAAGCGCGGAACGATGAGAGCACACATTTTTTCAAGTTCACCAACGTTAATCGCCTGTCAATCAAACTGTTTGCGAAAGGTCAATTGTGACTTTTCTTCTCACAATTGTGAGATTTAAAATATATCAGTTATATAGTTATATACTTCACTAATTTACTTGTTTATTTGTGTGTCTATGCTCATTAAAGTATTGCATCACAATCTTATCAACATAAGTTAAGCGTTTCAAATCGGTCATAAATGGGGTTTGCATTTTAGTATGCTCTCTAAGACATGCAACACACGGCAAGCTTACAAGTTCTTTTAAGGTGACAATACGTGGGACAACTTTTTGAGCAATGTTGCCGTGCAATGTTGCCATCAACGGGCAACTTGGTGAGACACAGGGCTACTAATAAAGGCAACAGACAGTTCGCAACAACTAATCAGAGGGGAGCAAATCTATTGCCAGCCCAATAAATACTTAGCTCCACGAGACCGGTGCAGCGAGCAGCTGGCGCTCATTAGCAATCACGTCACCAGCCTCGTGCCGTTCCCTCACGGCTCTCTCCCGCCCTGCTTGTCACAAATATAAATCCCTTTCCCATCTGATTTGTGAGAGGAAAAGGGAGAAGTGTGAGTTTGGCAAAAGACGGATTCGAATCCACGTCAAAAGCTACTTTCACGTTCAATCACCTACGCACTACAGACGTCAAACAGAGAAAGTTTTTTTAGTATTTAACTGAAAACATTCGAAGGATAAATTACATTAAATTGGACGCCTGTTGGTAAAATCCCTATTTTTGGTTGACACATGACAATTAACCAGTGTAAAAAGATAAAAGTTCACGCTCATTTTCTTCACTCTACTGCCACTGAGAAGCCGCCATCTTATTTGAATTTTTTCTGAAATCTCCCAAGCCGGTCAAGTGATCTGCTGCTATCTGATTGGTGGATGTCAAAAAAAAGCCCACGACCGATCTATAGTATCCAGATAGAAATTTTTGCTCATTCTCAACGGGAAAGTGTCCAAGCAACATTGCTCAAAAATTTGCCCTGTGTATCATCACCTTTAGTCTTGAAAAGAAGACAGCCCTTGATGGCTTGGCTATCTACGTCAGATAGATGCTCTCTTCGTTCTAATAAAGTCGGGATCGCAAACAATAAGGCCACTAAGAGTCAGGCCTGACTGAATGATTCATTAAAACAAGAAGAAAAGGTCACGGCCCTGGAGGACACATTACAAGAGCACTGAAGTTGTGACGGACATCCAGTGACTGTTCACAGGTGCATCTCTTCATGAAAAACACAATGATCCATCTGCACTGGACAACATGCCACTGAACTTGCTCAAAGAGTACGGTAGCACATCATGCTCTATTATTATGTCGATTTTCTATGTGTGTGCTATAATGTTAATTTTAATAACAGAAGAACAAAAAATGGCTATAATATTAAAGCACCATGCAATAAAGAGAATTCATTTCAAATTCTGCTTTAGAAATAGTGAGCTACTTTGGTGGACTAATAGTGGAAATATCACTGGGCTCGTTACAGTTTTTATTATACTAATGGAGATTAAAGGCACCTGATATACTTCAAGTGAAGAACAAACGGATTTGACGGAATTGCGAACAAAATCAAGCCAAAATGAATTTCGTTTGGAGTTTGAAAGTTCGAAACAGCTTGCTAAAGCGAACTTCACAAATTCACACTTACAAATAATCAGAAAAAGTATGCGTATTTGGCGTGCTGTCTGAGAAGAGAGCTCAGTATTTTGGCCCGAGCCCAGAGTACTCCCCCCACATCTCTGGTTAAAGGGGACATATTATGCCCCTTTTCGCAAGATGTAATATAAGTCTCTGGTGTCTCCAGAATGTGTCTGTGAAGTTTCAGCTCAATATCCCCCACAGATCATTTATTATAGCTTGTCAAATTTGCCCTTATTTGGATGTGAGCAAAAACACACCGTTTTTGTGTGTGTCCCTTTAAATGCAAATGAGCTGCTGCTCCCCGACCCCTTTCCAGAAGAGCTTTAACAGCTCACGCTTCGGTTGCTCAAAAACAAAAAAGCTGGAGAATCTCACGCAGACAAAATGAGGATTGTCAGCCTTGAAAACATGAACACCCTGAAGAGCTGCTTTATAGTAGAAAATGTTATTCTTCTGATGAAACGAGACACTGACGTTGTTTTTCATGTTTAATACGGTAAAGCTGCTTATATATTGAATAAAGTGCTATATAAATAAATGTGACATGACCTTACTATAAAGTTCCGGATTGCAGAGCTCGTGCAAACATATTGTAGCTATGATAAGATAGTAGATCAGATCACCTTTTTTTACGTTTTGTAGTGTGTATATTCTTGAAAGGTAAGCGCACAGCACATTTGCAAATTCATCTAAACGCAGCGTCGGTTGTTCACTAACAATAGATTGCTGAAATATCGTATTTCGAATTTCGTTTTACCCCTAAATGAAGAACAAAACAGAACGTCGCCGTGAGTATATCGAGGCCTCTGTATAAACCTACGGTAAAGCTAAACTTCTCAAACTTCTTATCAATTTCCTTTCACTCAAAAAGCCATGCTTTCTTTCTAATTAAGAGCATAATGACTATACACTGTTGGAGGGACAGCTGATTGCTTGAAATGATTTGGGATGCCACTAATTACACACATTAAAAGGCCGTGTTTAAAAAAAAAAACAGATAAGAGACTGTATAATTAAGCTTCCCACTCACTTCACTTTAATGTCTGTATGTGTGTGTGTGTGTGTGTGTGTGTGTCAAGAGACCCCATAAATGCAATGGAGGACAAGTTGAACAGTGGGAAAACATGTGATTTGGACTTGACAGACCCGTCACTGTGCAGCTGTATGATGCACATGCCAATCGAAATCTCTAACACCATGTCCTAACCAAACGCGATAAGATTCCATAATAAGCAATTTGACTGTCCACAACAGACGTGACAGGATGCAAGAAAATTAATCAAAAAGCACAGCCAATCAGAATCAATCAGGGCGGGCTCTCCAGTAGCCCCTCACTGCAGAACACATGAGATCCAGGGTTGGAGACGTGTAGGTTTAGGGATAAGTAAAGTGGGAGGAGTTGGATCCAGATCCAGGGGGCGGAGATGGGTGGGTTCAGATCCAGGGGGCGGAGACGGGTAGATTTAGGGATATGTAAAGTGGGAGGAGTTGGATCCAGATCCAGGGGGCGGAGATGGGTGGGTTCAGATCCAGGGGGCGGAGATGGGTAGGTTTAGGGATATGTAGAGTGGTAGGAGTTGGATCCAGATCCAGGGGGCGGAGATGGGTGGGTTCAGATCCAGGGGGCGGAGACGGGTAGATTTAGGGATATGTAAAGTGGGAGGAGTTGGATCCAGATCCAGGGGGCGGAGATGGGTGGGTTCAGATCCAGGGTGCGGAGACGGGTAGGTTTAGGGATATGTAAAGTGGGAGGAGTTGGATCTAGATCCAGGGGGCGGAGCGGAGATGGGTGGGTTCAGATCCAGGGGGCGGAGACGGGTAGATTTAGGGATATGTAAAGTGGGAGGAGTTGGATCCAGATCCAGGGGGCGGAGATGGGTGGGTTCAGATCCAGGGGGCGGAGACGGGTAGGTTTAGGGATATGTAAAGTGGGAGGAGTTGGATCCAGATCCAGGGGGCGCAGATGGGTGGGTTCAGATCCAGGGGGCGGAGACGGATAGGTTTAGGGATATGTAAAATTGGAGGAGTTGGATCCAGATCCAGGGGGTGGAGATGGGTAGGTTTAGATCCAGGGGGCGGAGATGGGTGGGTTCAGATCCAGGGGGCGGAGACGGGTAGGTTTAGTGATATGTAAAGTGGGAGGAGTTGGATCCAGATCCAAGGGGTGGAGATGGGTAGGTTTAGATCCAGGGGGCGGAGATGGGTGGGTTCAGATCCAGGGGGCGGAGACGGGTTGGTTTAGGGATATGTAGAGTGAGAGGAGTTGGATCCAGATCCAGGGGGCGGGGATGGGTAGGTTTAGATCCAGGGGGCGGAGACGGATAGGTTTAGGGATATGTAAAATGGGAGGAGTTGGATTCAGATCCAGGGGGCAGAGACAGGTAGCTTTAGGGATATGTAAAGTGGGAGGAGTTGAATCCAGATCCAGTGGGTGGAGATGGGAAGGTTTAGATCCAGGGGGCGGAGATGGATAGGTTTAGGGATATGTAAAGTGGGGGGAGTTGGATCCAGATCCAGGGGGCTTTAGGGATATGTAAAGTGGGAGGAGTTGAATCCAGATCCAGGGGGTAGAGATGGGTAGGTTTAGATCCAGGAGGCGGAGACGGATAGGTTTAGGGATATGAAAAGTAGGAGGAGTTGGATCCAGATCCAGGGGGCGGAGATGGGTAGCTTTAGGGATATGTAAAATGGGAGGAGTTGGATCCAGATCCAGGGGGTAGCGATGGATAGCTTTAGGGATGTGTAAAGTGGGAGGAGTTGGATCCACCCTGGATCTCGTGTTCTGCAGTGAGAACCATCTCAAGAGCACAGCAGTCACAATGAAATGGATAAGTAAGTTGTCGAATTATTTAAACATTATTTAAAGTATTTAATGAGTGACCGAAACAATCTTCAATCTTTGTCATAGAATACACTTGTTTGTTCGCACTGAGTTGACAGTTTGAACGTTCTTGTACCCATTTATTTTTTTTCAAGATCTGAAGTGAATTAGCCATTGTTGTATTCAGTACAGCTACTATACAAAGAACACAGAATGATATTCAAACTCAAATTAGACACTTTTAACAAAAAATAAAGCACAAAAACAGTAATATAAACTGATATTATCGTTGCCATCCTTTGTGCTACTGTTTCAGCCGTGACGTCACAGAGAAATCGTTTCTAAGGGTACAGAACCATGGTGTTCTAAAAACGGAAAAGGTTTGTACAAAACTATCCCCGCTCACAGGGATCCACGAAAATGACTAAAAACGCTGCACAACGCATGCCAGACAAGTAGATGGCGATGTCACTTTGTAAAGAAAGACTACAGAGCACCCGCGTCAAACACGCATGCCTTTATGTAAATTAACAGCCAAAACGCATAAAAACTTTTACGTTTTAAGGTGAAAATGGTGTCGTGTAAATGGCCCCTCAAATAGAATCGTCACGTGTCGCCGTCGAAGCTGGTTAGGACAAAAACTCTGATCAAAATGGAAAACATACCTTTTATCACGTGACGCCGTGTAGTTAGGACACGGTGTAAGGAATGTTTGCGATGATTCCTCCATAAGAGAACAACTAGCCAACATTGTGAGAAGCAAGGTCATTATCACTGATGAAACCTGTTGTGAAAAACTACTGAAAGAAAAAAAATTACATTTGCAAAGGAATGAAAATGACACTGCAACTATGTATAAACGTACATTTGCAAACTAAACTAAACTAATGTGCACTACAATATATCACTACGAACAAATAGATTTACAGAAACCTTTTTTTAAATTTTTTCAATCAATTCTAGATGGCCTAACTTACACTAATCATCATAACCAAACTTTTGACTATTCTATTGAAAATGCCGTTATAGAGAACACACTACATTTGTGAATTTATAGTACAATTTACTGCCAAATGTTGCAGATGGCGCATTTAAAGCGGGTTTAATGCAGTATTGGTTTGTATACAAGACCCTGGAGCTTTGGAATCACAATCGATGAACACCAATCAGATCGCCTGTGTTAGATGTGTAAGACTGAGGGTGGATGGCAGCGCTCATGATGGCAGCACAGATGGCTCTGGCACTGCACAACATATAAGTGTGTAGAGCTCATCCGGTCTTTCCCTCCAAATGTCGAAAATGTTTGCACTGTATTTTATAGCTCAGAGAGTCTTTTAAAGACGTCGCTTCACAAGAGTCTCTTAAATGTTCAGACCGATTTGACCCTTCGCAAACAGTTTGATTGACAGGCGATCTGACCAATCATAACCCGGAATTCGCCATTATCTGACAAAGCAGTCAGAGGAGTTAGTAGATTAACGTTGGTGAACTTGACAAATTGTGTGTACTCACGTCTTTCCACGCTTGAAACAACATTCCTTCTGATGTTCATTCATGTTTATTTGATGCTATAAATGAAGAGATGATCTGTCACGACACATTAAAGAGACACTAGACGCTATTTATTGGTTAAAATTCTTTAAAAAATTAGGATATATTAAATATGAAACTGTTTCTGTTGACGTGTGGTCAGTGTCCTCTTTGCTCAATTGTCTAAGAAAAGATGGAACAATTGTTCCAAAAGGCGGTGAGCAACATGGTTAAACCTGCTAGACCATCTCCAAACCACCATGGAAATTTGTGCTTGTATAAACTGGCCTTGTAAGCAAGAATATAAAGACATACCTTCCTATTTAATTTCCCCTGCTGTGCAAAACAAATCAATACATTTCAGAAAAACTAAGCAGGCGGTCTGCATACAAAACCAGTTTAAGTCAGAGAGTGGACGAATCACAGGAAATGTACAGATCAATGCACAACACACTATTACAAACTGGCTCCACCAGAAGAAGCAATGAAAAGACCGTAACATGAATCACTCAACTGGAGACTCACGGGCTGCACTGAAGAGGGCGGTCACACACTTTTGTCTGCTTTCTCTCACACAGGGTCTAATTGGACCTCTCTGTCTTCATACTGACAGTGAGGGGAAAATCTAACTAGAAGACAGTGAACTGGATTAGTACTGTATCTCAATACTCATTATGAGGCAAAGAGTCTCTATGTCACACACAATGGGGTCAAAAAGTTTTGAGAGCACTAATGAAAGAGCAAGAGCTTATATTTAGCATTTTACTGACTTAATAAAAACATTTTAATTGCAAATCTATATAGATCAGTCACTTTCCTGGTAAAAGTCAACGAATTTGTGATTTTTGACAAGCCAAAAAGACTCTGAGTAACATGAAATTTGTTTAACTCCCACAATAAATTCATTCCGGAAAATGTATTATGCAAAAAGCATTTCGAACATCTCCAGCACATTTTAGAGTGTAAATACAAGATAGTTCACCCCCTTGAACGCATGTTATCACGGTTGGAATTTTAGAACTAAAACATCGACATATTGCAGCGTTTCTCAAACTTTTTCAGCCTAAGGACCACTTTATCTTCCAATTTTTTTCTGAGGACCACCTAACAGAATCCCACTCTAACACGCACCCCAAAAATGCAACTGTTTCAAGTCAAAAACTAATTATTCAAACACAAATGCAATGTTGTGAACACACTGACGTCAACCCCCCCGCCCGCGATCCGGTGCGGGTTAAGAGCTTGCCTAGTTTAGGCCATCTTTTCGCGGACCACTAGGGGGCGATGGCGGACCACACTTTAAGAATTACTGACATATTGTAACACTGCTAAGAAATAAATAATTACCTTACGATCAATCTGTTTTCAAATCCACATCATTGGAATATCACAACATCGATGTCCGTCAAAAAATAATGCGCGCAATACACGGTAGTGTTTACGAGAAGCAGAGGTCCAGGGAGAACACACATTTCCTGGAAAACATGCATGGATGTTTTGCACTTTCAGAGAAGAGGGAGAAAATGGCGGCCTTCAACACCTTTTCTGTCAGAGACGATAACATACATAATACATAACGCACACGAGTATAAATTCGTTCTTCGCTCAGTATGATGAATGATGAACGATCAGGGAAATGAGTGAAATACACAGCGTGCGAAATACGTAGAATAAGCGGCAATCTATTTGGAAAAACTTAGTAAACATCGTTCAACATGTGTTGGTTTTGACAGACATTTTTTATGCATGAAATACGCGTTCTGATTCTGACATTCCTGATTTGAATATTTTCAATCATTTTCCATTCTATTTTTCATAGTTTTGGCAATAGATGAACTATTAAATGAGAGACCTGAGCAATAGTTACAATCTTCTTTCATCCCTTCCTTGACCATCTGATTAAAAATCCCAGATCAGAGACTTTTAAATTTGCCAATCAGTCGATTACAATTACCCCCACCGTACTACAGGTGGAACAATCAGCAGACCCCCTCGTAGACACATCTCGCCCTACAGGCCTTGATCACCATCATCAACACCTCTTGTGCTTCTAGCACTTCCAAATGGTCCTTGTGGAAAGAAATGGAGGGGGTTGGATAGATCAAATTGTCCTGAATATTTCTAGAAAAATATCACAAGGCATTACAGTACAAATGGTGGAAATACAGTATAAGAACTTCAAAAATTCTGGGATTGTTTCTTGCAATTAACATCTGAATATATGCATATATATGAATATATGTCTCTATATGCATGGATGGAAAAATCTCACAACAACGCTGATGTATACAATATGCCATTTTGTAGTTCATTATGACAAAGTGATAAAGGTAATTTAAACAAGGTGACTTGTAATAAAATAAAAAAACATCTCCCGAAGCACAATGATATATGATATTCGTATTCACTGCATGTAGAGATAAACATTATGTAAAGTAAACAGGCAGTAAAGCACACATGCGGGTGGGCGGAAGGCGCATGTGCGGTGGGAGTTGGGCCTGTCGATAATGAGCGCGGCTATAGAACTACTTCAAAGCTGATGAAAACTGCAGCCTCACAGGCAATGGATTTGCGATTAATGTTGGAAATAATGACCTGCAGAGGGCATAAAGAGGGCAGAGAAACGCCTCCAAATGAAATCTTCATCTTTCACTTAAGCTGCACGCTCTCCTCTGGTAAAATCAGCCTGATTTGAGGAGCTTTTTGATGGTCTGCTGCATCAGCCCTACAGGATACCGCTGGATCTGAATTTACAGGGTTGTGTCTTAGAGTTGCATCAAAAATCATTCTGGATGAAACACTTGGGATTTTCCCTTTATTTACATGTGAGGTCTGCATTAAATGTTTAGTTCACCCAAAAATGGAAATTCTGTCATTAATTACTCACCCTCATGTCATCCAAGATTTTTGTCTTTCTTTCTTCTGTCGAAAATGAAGATTTTTGGGGAAAACATTCCAGGATTTTTCTCCATACAGTGGTCTTCAGCAGCTTGAAGGTCCAATTGTCAGTTTCAGTGCAGCTTCAAAGGGCTCCACATGATCCCAGATGAGGAATAAGGGTCTTATCTGGCGAAACGATCAGTCATTTTCTAAAAAAAATGTATATACTTATAACTTGCACCAGTTCTAGGATGCGCCATGCATTACGTAATCACGTTGGAAAGGTCATACGTTGGAATTAGTTCACTTCAGAATTTAAAGTACTCTGTGTGACTCTGAGTAGTTTGTTTTTGCAAAAAAAACATAATTTACCATTTTATTTACACAATATTTATCTCCAACGTACGTTCACGAGAGCATGCGAGTTGTTGATGAGAGCAGACGTCGCATGAATGCACGTCAGAGATGAATATTTTTTAAATATAGTGGAAAATTATGGGTTTTTTGCGCAAACAAAGCACTTGCATCTCTTCATAAAATTGAGGTTAAACCACTGGAGTCACATGGATTACTTTAATGATGTCTTTACTACCTTTCTGGGGCTTGAAAGTGATAGTTTCTGTTAATGGAGGGACAAAAAACTCTCAGATTTCTTTAAAATATCTTCAAGACCTTCATAAAATTGAGGGTAAACCACTGGAGTCACATGGATTACTTTAATGATGTCTTTACTACCTTTCTGGGGCTGGAAAGTGGTAGTCGCTGTCAATGGAGGGACAAAAAACTCTCAGATTTCTTTAAAATATCTTCAAGACCTTCATAAAATTGAGGGTAAACCACTGGAGTCACATGGATTACTTTAATGATGTCTTTACTACCTTTCTGGGGCTTGAAAGTGGTAGTCGCTGTCAATGGAGGGACAAAAAACTCTCAGATTTCTTTAAAATGTCTTCAAGACCTTCATAAAATTGAAGTTAAACCACTGGAGTCACATGGATTACTTTAATGATGTCTTTACTACCTTTCTGGGGCTTGAAAGTGGTAGTCGCTGTCAATGGAGGGACAAAAAACTCTCAGATTTCTTTAAAATGTCTTCAAGACCTTCATAAAATTGAAGTTAAACCACTGGAGTCACATGGATTACTTTAATGATGTCTTTACTACCTTTCTGGGGCTTGAAAGTGGTAGTCGCTGTCAATGGAGGGACAAAAAACTCTCAGATTTCTTTAAAATGTCTTCAAGACCTTCATAAAATTGAGGGTAAACCACTGGAGTCACATGGATTACTTTAATGATGTCTTTACTACCTTTCTGGGGCTGGAAAGTGGTAGTCGCTGTCAATGGAGGGACAAAAAACTCTCAGATTTCTTTAAAATATCTTCAAGACCTTCATAAAATTGAGGGTAAACCACTGGAGTCACATGGATTACTTTAATGATGTCTTTACTACCTTTCTGGGGCTTGAAAGTGGTAGTCGCTGTCAATGGAGGGACAAAAAACTCTCAGATTTCTTTAAAATGTCTTCAAGACCTTCATAAAATTGAAGTTAAACCACTGGAGTCACATGGATTACTTTAATGATGTCTTTACTACCTTTCTGGGGCTTGAAAGTGGTAGTCGCTGTCAATGGAGGGACAAAAAACTCTCAGATTTCTTTAAAATGTCTTCAAGACCTTCATAAAATTGAAGTTAAACCACTGGAGTCACATGGATTACTTTAATGATGTCTTTACTACCTTTCTGGGGCTTGAAAGTGGTAGTTGCTGTCAATGGAGGGACAAAAAACTCTCAGATTTCTTTAAAATATCTTCAAGACCTTCATAAAATTGAAGTTAAACCACTGGAGTCACATGGATTACTTTAATGATGTCTTTACTACCTTTCTGGGGCTTGGAAGTGATAGTTTCTGTCAATGGAGGGACAAAAAGCTCTCAGATTTCTTTAAAATGTCTTCAAGACCTTCATAAAATTGAAGTTAAACCACTGGAGTCACATGGATTACTTTAATGATGTCTTTACTACCTTTCTGGGGCTTGGAAGTGATAGTTTCTGTGAATGGAGGGACAAAAAACTCTCAGATTTCTTTAAAATGTCTTCAAGACCTTCATAAAATTGAAGTTAAACCACTGGAGTCACATGGATTACTTTAATGATGTCTTTACTACCTTTCTGGGGCTTGAAAGTGGTAGTTTCTGTCAATGGAGGGACAAAAAACTCTCAGATTTCTTTAAAATATCTTCAAGACCTTCATAAAATTGAGGTTAAACCACTGGAGTCACATGGATTACTTTAATGATGTCTTTACTACCTTTCTGGGGCTTGAAAGTGGTAGTTTCTGTCAATGGAGGGACAAAAAACTCTCAGATTTCTTTAAAATATCTTCAAGACCTTCATAAAATTGAGGTTAAACCACTGGAGTCACATGGATTACTTTAATGATGTCTTTACTACCTTTCTGGGGCTTGAAAGTGGTAGTCGCTGTCAATGGAGGGACAAAAAACTCTCAGATTTCTTTAAAATGTCTTCAAGACCTTCATAAAATTGAAGTTAAACCACTGGAGTCACATGGATTACTTTAATGATGTCTTTACTACCTTTCTGGGGCTTGAAAGTGGTAGTTGCTGTCAATGGAGGGACAAAAAACTCTCGGATTTCTTTAAAATATCTTCAAGACCTTCATAAAATTGAGGGTAAACCACTGGAGTCACATGGATTACTTTAATGATGTCTTTACTACCTTTCTGGGGCTTGAAAGTGGTAGTTGCTGTCAATGGAGGGACAAAAAACTCTCAGATTTCATTAAAAAGTCTTACAGGTTTGGAGCGACATGAGGGTGAGTAATTAATGACAGAATTTTCATTTTTGGGTGAACTAACACTTTAACAAGTGTCCCAGAGATCCTATATGATGACATATTACTTGTCTCATATTCTCTATGACCGGACATCCCTCTACAGGCTGTGAGAGGAACATGCACACCATTTTTCAACATCTACCACTTGTTGCATGAAATGCGTACTGTATTAATAATAAACCTACAGATATCAAATGTTATTCTGTTTCCAGTATTGAGTATAAATACAACTATTAGACATATTACTAGTTGGAAAGAAAAAAACAGAATAAATCCCATACAACCAGAACATATTTTTATCTTGGTTACTATTCTGTTAATGACAGCAACAGGTGCATCTCAGCAGAAACTTGAGATTCATTTACCACATGGAGAGGTGTTAGATTGTACTGAAGGAGACAAAAAGAACAAGTACAGCTGCAGGCTTATATCAGCTAATATCAACACTGCATCTGAAGATTCAATTAAGCATATGAATCCAGCATTTTTTGCCACCAGAGGGCGAAAGCGTAAAACAATCCCATTCATCATTACATTTTGAATGTTCCTACACTTTAATTGTTTAATATTTGTGTAATATTATATTAATGCACCAGTAATGCATGCTAATTTATTTACTTATACAATAAGTGGTTAGGCACACTCTAAAACATTTTATTTATTGTTTTATGAATGTAACACACGCATTGTTATGAGTTCATATTAACTGACAGACAAGAAAATATGATTAAAAAATCATTTGCCATAACCCATGACAATTTGCATGAACAAGAAGAAAAAAAAGCTATTTAAAAATGGTGAAAAATTTCTATAAAATAACCTAAAAGTGTTGTTGCCATATATATATATAGCAAATAATATAGCAAAAGTTTTGGGTCAGTAAGATTTTTCAAGATTTTTTGTTTTCATCTCTTCTGCTCACCAAGTCTCTATTTATTCGATCAAACGTACATTAATAATTTAAAATGACTTAAGGATTTTGCATTTTAATATATTAAAAAATATAATTTATTCCTGTGATCAAAGCTGTATCTCCAGCATCATTCCTCCAGTCTTCAGTGTCACACGATCCTTCAGAAATCATTCTAATATGATGATTTGCTGCTCAAGAAACATCACTGATTATCATTTATCAATGTCAAAAACAGTTGATTTTTTTTTTTTAAGTGCATGATATTTTTATGGAAATGCATTTTTTAGGATTCTTTGATAAATGGAAGGTTGAAAAGAACAGAATTTAAAAAATAAATAAAGATCTTTACGGTCACTTTTGATCAATTTAAAGGTGCAGTAAGCATTTGAAATCCCCAAAAGGATCATACGCCTATCTCGATAGCCCCGCCCCCAAATTCACAAACACGACTGCATACGCCCCTCACCGCTGATTGGCTACAAGTGTTTTTTGGTCCAACAGCATTACTCAGAATTCGTTTACTGCACGTTTAACGCGTCCTTGCTCGATGAAAGTATTCAAAATAATAAATCTTACCACAGCAAACTTTTGAACAGTAGTGTTTATTAAAAAGCCAACGCTGCTTTAACTTTCAACGCCTTCATCACGATTCCTGACACAATAAGTTTAGGATTAAAAGTAAGCTCAAATCAATTGGAAGTCAAATTTCAGTAGCACATTGTTTACTAGCATCTTGGCGGCAGAAAAATTCCGTTGATGAAGTATTACTCAGTTTGAGCGAGTTATTAAACGTTTTCAGCTTTTTTGATGAGGTAATATAAGCGGTCCACTTGAACCCTGGGAAGGTGACTAACGTCTCCCGCTCGATGAGTAGTCCCGGCTACTGTACAAACGCAGCATTATTCAATCAAAACAAGTATTTACTGTTTCGTCAGGGGTGTGACATGTTATTTCTCTTTGAATAAGGCCTTCTTTACGCGAGCTGCGGTGATTACTGCCATGCAACGGGTGGCCTTTTCCACAAACCTAATTCACGAAAACACGATTAGCATGAAATATTCTGCTGGATCAATCATGCATAATGTCCACGTCACGTTTCTGAGGTCATAGTAATTCGCCGTTCATGTCCATCAATGTTTCGTTATCCAAGGAACTTATTAAAATTGACCTTCATTGCCTATTATTACACCATGATGTCACTATTACCAAACTACATGGTGTGCTGTAGATCAAACACTCTGGGCTCCTTTCCCATTTTTCACACAATCTTCCTCAAATATGTCGAGGAAAACTGGTTTGAAAAGACTCTACAGTCACACAGCGTTGAATGAAATTCCCTTCCAGTGAAAACATGCGTGTTATTTGTTCTCTGGCCCTTCATGGGCATGAGATCTGATTTGATTATCTAATCCGAGATAAAGGGCGTATGACTCACGGCGTATCTGCAATAGCGCGAATAAATGGGGGGAAATGTGTCTGTGTTCTGTCGCGACCCACGTGCCGCTTTATTTATTTATTTTGCTCAGAGCTAGTGATGTCATTCCAAGAGACTTCCTGAACACTGGGTTCATTCACGCCGTCCACCGCAGTTAGGGCCCAAACACGCTGTTGCCTAGCAACCGAGGAAACGCTACAAGATGCTTATTTGTCTGAGAGCTGTGAAGTCGCATCAGAAGTTCTGTTCACTTCAGCTCAGATTTAATGACCAAAATAGTGGCAGAAAGCATCTGCTGTATCAAGCTGCTAACTAAGCCCATCGATGATTAACTGCTTTAATTCGGTGCACTTTGGAGATAGGAAGAGAACAGGTGTTTCATAGGAGCACGTCTTCTCACCACAGTTCTCAAAACTAATTGATTCTTGAACGTGTGTAAGACTGAAAATATCCAAAGATATTTTAAAAATGAACAAAGACATTGGCTTTGCTGTTTCAACCCCTCTTTCATGCTACAAGGCCTATTTGGGAAGACACAAAGGAGCTGATAGTGATCAAGGCCTGTAGGCCAAGATGCGTGTGCATCGGCGGTCAATGAAATTGTCACACCTTCAGTACAGTGGGGGAAGTTTTACGTCTGATTGGTCAGTTTGAATGTCTCACATTTGGGTTTCAGTCACATGGTCAAGGAAAAGGATAAAAGAAGATTGCAACTATTGCTCTGTCTCTTCTTCTTCTTCTTCTTCTTCTTCTCATGCTCTGCTTTCTTGCTGTCTCTTCTTTTACGCTCTTCTTCTGCTCTCTTACTTTGTCTTTCACTCTCTATCCATCTCTCAGGTAACTTTTTACACAAATGCTGGGTACGAAGTTTTTCATCACGTCATCTATTTTGTAATCATTTTAAGTGAAACCATAAACCAATATATTGTCACTAAATTCTTTCACTACAAATGATGTGCTAACTAGTTTGATTTGGTATTAACTTTGATATGTTACCTATTGCAATATAATATTGTCACATTATAGCAACGCTCTCCCACATATTTAGTCAAGTCAAGTCAAGTCATCTTTATTTATATTGTGGCAAAGCAGCTTTACATCAATAAGAAAATGGTGTCATTGTGCAGCTTATTCTATATATTATTGATTCATTCCGTTGCAAATATCAGTAGTTATTAGTCTAGTTAATTTAGGTATAGCAGCACTGCAGAAAACAGTGACGTAATCGTCCGGCTCAGCTCAGTTCGTATACAACGGCGCCAATGCAGGCATATCAAAAACACTGCTGAATATCAAGCAAGTGTCCCCAACTTAAGCGAGCCAAAGGCAACAGCGGCAAGGAACCAAAACTCCAACAAATGGAGAAAAAAAACCTTGGGAGAAACCAGGCTTAGTCGGGGGGCCAGTTCTCCTCTGGCCAACAGTGAACACTTGTCCGATACTCGGGCAGAGTTACGGGTCATTAAACCGATTTGGAATCGCAACAGTCAAAATATTTAATCTAGTTCCATCTAGTTTAAGATCTTTTTGATCACGCCGGTATGGGGCGGTTTAGCTATTATAACTGCGCTTATTTCCGTCGTTGGTATAAGTGGCAGTGAGTGGTAATGGACAAGAAATATACAGTTTTCTACCATCTTGCTGATAATATTTCTTAAGTCATTTGGCAACCCTGCAGCCTGAACCCCTGTAGGAGCGCCACCCTTACATGTGCAAGTCTCTGAATCACACAAAAATGAGGTCAAATGTTGTTAAAATGCGTTTCGAAATATTAGAAAACGGTTCGTTCCTGATTCTGATTGGTCAATTGGCTACGACCGCTTCACCCGACGGTTCTGTGTATCACTACACAACACCGTTAGCAACCACTCTTAGCAACGTAAAGTTTGTTCTCAATTGACCCTTCGCAAAGACCCGCCCCCTTTAGTTACTGTTGCTATGTCCGACAGCCCATGCGCTCTCACGCCACACATCATGTTCTCACGGGGTGAAAAATACATTGCGGAGCAAAGAGGACACTGACGACGTATGAAACAGTTTCGTATTTAAAATATTGTAAAGAAGTTTAAACAATAAATAGCGTCTAGTGTCTCTTTAATGTGTCGTGACAGATCATCTCTTCATTTATAGCATCAAATAAACATGAATGAAATCAGAAGGAATGTTGTTTCAAGCGCGGAAAGACGTGAGGACACAATTTTTTTTCACCAACGTTAATCTACTAACTCCCCCGACTGCTGTGTCGGACAAAATGACGGATTCGGGGTTATGATTGGTCAGATCGCCTGTCAATCAAACTGTTCGTGAAGGGTCAATTCTGATTGGATAAAACACGTTCGGACCGCACATTCGAAAATAAAACAGCTTATACTTAGTGTAATGAACTATATGGCTACTTAATGACAGAAGATCTCTTTTATAATTGACTGTTGTTATTATTGCTGCTGACTGCCGTCAGTCAGTCAAATTTCTTGTTTTTTTTGTATCCGTTAATCAAAAGATTCATTAAGTGACTATTTCTTCAAAATGCATATTTATGGCTGTTGGCGCCGATTAGATAGCATATCGTGCAGTGTAACTTTGAACCAGCCATTACATTGACTCGTTAGAAGGCACCAAATCTTTATTAAATTTATTATTATTTATTAAATACATATCTATTAAGCGTTTTTTCGACACAAATGCGGTTTATGCTTCAAACTAGAGCTCACTGGCTTCATAATTAAAAAAGAAAAATGTATAAAAATATAATATAAAATATATAAAAAAGAAATGTCGGTGAAGGACAAATACGAGTCAGAGAACAAGAATGATTCCTTTAAAAGATTCGGGCAGCTGAAGAAGCGTTTTTTGCGATGTGCTGATAAGACCGTACAAGTAGTAAAATGTAAAATTATTTATTAATATCTATATGTTTTAGACAGACTTTATTGTAATATATAAAGACATACGGTGAAAGAAGTCTAGGAAATGAGGCGGCGCACAGTGTGTAAATACAATGTCTGAGAAAGACTCACAAAAGCAAAGAGGAACTCTTTAAAGCTTTCCGTTTTATTGCTGTTTTATGTCCTCAGCTGGTTATTCGACAAACATGAACACGTCTAAACATAATAGGTTAGACATGCTTAAGCCAAAATATGAATATAATCATGAGAAGCTAACGAAATAAAAAATAACTCTCTTTTGGCATTGACAATATTACATTAATAAAAAAAAAAAAAAAAATTAAATGCAATTCGTCTATATGCCGCAAAAGCTTTGGCAGTTCATATATTCCCACAGCCTTGGTTATAAGATATTACAATGGCAAGAGAACAACTGATTCAGTTTATATAAATATTTCTCTTCCAATTCTGACTTATCTGATTCTAAAAAATAAAAACGATAGAAACAGTCTATACACTTTCGAAGCAATCTATTTACAGTAAAAAGAAAAGGTTTACATTCTGAATAATAGTTGTTTTGTTGTGCCCCCTGTACACTTAAAAAAACAGCATCACTATTTTTACAATGTGTTCCAAAGGAATAACGATAAATTTGAGATAATACTTAATTAATTTATCCCACTCTTAATAATTCAGCCAAAATTGTAAAGACATATAAAAATATACTTTTTTTTTTTTTTTTTAAGTGGGCAGGACCGCTTTCAAAAATATTTCCAAAAAAGAAGCCTTTGAACACAAACTGATGCTTCTTAATAAACAAATTTGTTTGTTGCTTGAATAAAATCAACGGATTGTCAGTTTTCGTGTGTGTACTGGAAGTATAAATACAGAAACTTTTACACACACACAAAATATATATGCATATCATAAAAGCAAAGCTGTTATGCTTGAAATAAATTCTCCATGAGATCTGTAGAGAGAGACATCTACACTAAATTTGAACATAGAAAAAAAAAAAAAAAAACACAAACAGGTCAAGAGTACATAAATAAGCAATACTAAAATATGAAAACCATTCAGTTTTAGTACGGAACAAAGACGTTTTGAGAACCTAAATGTAGTGCAGGGCATTATGGGCTCTGACTTGACACAAGGTACATGTATTTCCATTCATCTTTGGTTTGCTGGTTCTACGTTTTGGTAGTATTACCGCACCCGGAGGCAAAGGCACAATGTTCGGTTTAGTATTTACATCACAAAGAAGAAAATGGCATGTCATTGGCTTTCTTAGCTCTATTACTACATGGTTACAAACAAATGTCATTTTTGTGAGAAACTTTAAATAAAATATAATTCACTGACAAGAAGTGCATATGCCGTTTTTTAAGAATTCCCTTCATGAACAGTGCATTCACTTATAGAAATTAAAAATATTAAGTACAAGGCATTTAATATTGGATTTTTAATTTGGATCGATCTACAGGTGGTTCGTCTAATACAAAAACAACTATTCTTAATCAAATATATCAAACATTTGCATTTTTTTTCCCCTTCAGAAGTATGTGCAAAGCACTCGTTTTGGCGAATATGACGGACGGTAATGGTTTAGTCTCACAGATGATGAGGTTATTGCTCGAAATACACTAATCTGAGCGACTTCATTTATGCGAGTCAAAAGGCTGTGGAATAAAAAGCCCACAAAAAAGGGAAAAAAAATTATTTAACTCCACTTGTCCAATCCAAACTGTTTATGAAGGCTCAAGTCTCTGACAGCTTTAACATATGAGATCAACTCTGGACGACTTTCAAAAGTCAAATAATAGCAGGGAAATTCAATACCATTCGCACATCGACACGCCGCTGTTCCTGGAATTGACTGAGATGGATGTTTGGTTAATTGCGGTCCATGATCCAGTTTTTGTCAGAGGTGACACTTGACCGGGCCGAGGCGTCGCTGCCGCTCTCACGTGTGGGGAACGGCGATACACAGGGGCACGGCGGACACTTCAGGGGTCCTGCTCGCCGATCGGGGGTCTCCTCTATGTCTGACCCCTGCCATGCACTCCTGTCAGATCCTTCCTTATGATCTCGTTCACTGTAGAAAAGACAAAAAGAGGAACATGTTTAAAAAGGAAATCAAAATCATCTGTTCAGAACCGAATCGCATAATTGCATAGAGGGGTTCAAAAGTCCAGAGCATGAGTAAAAATTATTATATTTTAGATTTTTTTTTCGAATCCAATGCAATAAATAGTGTATATATATATATATGTGTGATGTATGAAGAGAGATAGAATATAGATATATAGATATTACATTTTGATATTATTAATGCTGCCAAATCAATTAATCACGATAAATCACATCTAGCAAAAGTTTGTAAATATATGTGTGTCTATATATATATATATATATATATATATATATATATACACTTATTTTGTATATTTAAATACACACGTATATATTTAAGAAATATTTGCGTTTATATACTGTACATATATTTATATATAAATATGTTATATTTAAATATAACATTTTATTTTTAAAATATATACATGCATGTGTGTGTATTTATATTTACATAATCATACACAGGACAGACACATTACGTAACCATTTATTTTGGATGCAATTAATCGCGATTAATCATTTGCCCAGCATTAATATATATATTCTATAATTAGAGTTTATAATTTTATATAATTGATTTATATATATATATATATTATATATATATATATATACAGCTCTGGAAAAAATTAAGAGACCACTGCAAAATTATCAGTTTCTCTGGGTTTACTATTTATAGGTATGCGTTTGGGTAAAATTAACATTTTTGTTTTATTCTATAAACTACTGACATTTTTCCAAAATTCCAAATAAAAATATTGTAATTTAGAGCATTTATTTGCCAAATGCAACAACTGGTCAAAATAACAAAAAATATGCAGTGGTCTCTTAATTTTTTCCACAGCTATATATATATATATATATTTTATTTAATTATTATATATAGCACTGTAAAATCGATTCATTTTTCAAGATTAATCGCATTTAACAAAAGTTTGTACAAATGTGTAGCGGATTCCTGACATAAGCTAAATTCAAGTAGTCTATAATTATTCTATAAATATCCTATAGTTTACACATCATATAACATATATTAATTTGTAAGTCACTTAGATGAATCAAAAATGAAAATTTACAAAAACGAAGCTGCAGCGACAGTAAACGGCCACTAGGTGGAAGGGAATGATTTGACAGAACAGGCTCAGTGAAGCCCTCGTGCTGGCCATCACTTCCTGATGTTACTCTGTTTACAGGGGGGCATTAATGGAAACTTTTACTGCTTCTTCATTCTAAGAATAGCAGCAGGGTGTGTGGGGCTGTTAACTCAATCACAACACCACCACACTAACTCGAGTCTAGCCACAACTCAGACATGAACAAAGGTCGCCGGTAAGATCAAATCATTTGAATGTGGGAAAACACCTGTAATGCTGTTCGAGTTAAATATGCATCAAAATGACGACACAGTCACTGATTGATGGTACAGTTACATGGGTGCTTCAAAGAACACGTTGGTATCAAATGCGTTGAACTGTCCAAAAAGTACAGAGACAAGTGATGTTATAAACAAAATACGTTGGTTTAGGAATAGAGATTCCATTTATTATATATCCACTCTGAACTTCACTCTACCTTTACGCAGACTTCCGTTTGAAACGGCGTAAAGATAATGCGGTCTGACCTGATAGGCAGCATCTTCAGTTACGTTTACTATCAAGATGAGACACTTTGGCCTGGAAACCCAGAACACAAGTCATCTCTAGCTCAATACACAGTGCCGTGCTGTTTGTTCGTCGTGATGGATGAGGTGCAATAACAGGTGTAGCGTATTGATTCTCTAGAGGTCTCTGACTGAATTATTGATGGTCAGCCTGAATATTTAACATAAAAATAATAACGTAAACCAACCTGCTTTAAACTATTAGCTAGGTGTGGCCCGGTACACAAAACCCACGTTTTTCGGTTCTGTACGGTTCTTGTTGTTATTTTTTCTTTTAACCTTTAACACTCCAGAAATTTCCTTCAGCATATGATATAAAGCTTATTAGCTAAATTATCCACAATTTAGGATACAGTATTAACGTTTTTGTAATGTAATCATGCACTAACTGAATTTGACTCGACTTTAAGCACATTATTGGGACTCTGAGTAAAGCTGGGTGAGATTTTGATACAGCAAGAGAGAAGGCATTGATGATGACATGCTTTTCGTTTGTTTGGCAAAAAAAAGAGCATGTGTATTGTTATCTCTACAAGAACTTGCGCCTTTTTAGTACACAGAGATTGAAATTAACTTGCATCTATCAAACTGCCAACTTCAGAAAAATTTAAAAGACAAAGAGAGGAAATCTTAAAGCTCTGTCTTTTAAACAAGTCAAAATACTTTAAAGATAAAGTAGAAGTTGTTTCCTAACCGGCTCTCGTTTGTGCTTATCGACACATTGGCGTGATGTCTTCTCAAATGAAGTGTCATATTAGAAGTGTTTCCATTAGCATATTGAATGCATTTTGCACAATGCTTGCACACAGTCGCAGTTCTATCTACTGTATTATTTTTTATTAAAATGTTCCCACACACCGGATTTGAACGACACGGGCGCATCCGCCAACCCCGGGCAGCCGATCACATATCACGCCTAAAACAGCGTGGAAAGCGCGGCCGTTGTGTTTCCATTTTGAGTGCACCTGTCGCGCGCCTACATAGGAAATAATGAATATGCGCGTGCAAACGACGCGATATGTGAACGGCCCCTTACTCCACTTTTACTGTCTATATATATGTTCGCCCGAAACTGTCTGAGGCGAAACTGTGTGAAGACGGGGCTGCATTGCGCATGCGTCGAACCGTGCGACGCACACTCGAAACGAACCGAGACAAGCGTTTTTCATGTACCGTGCCACCCCTACTATTAGCCATGAATAATGCAATATTATGTTTTAGCAAACAGGCAACCAACAAGCTGCTCTGTATTCCACGTGCAACACCAAGGCAACGTCAAACGGTAAAAAAATGCTTTCGAGAGCATGGTAAAATGTGTGCGCAAGTAAACATCAGCGCTAATTGGCCAAACAAAAGTTAGATTAACCACACTGAGAGACGTTTGTTGTGGTAAGAGCTTGCGTTAGAGGAGAAGGAACTCGACGTTCAACTCATTTCCCCATTTGAAGCTTTAATCGAGTAAGGAGCGCAATGGCATAGATATCAAAAACAGACACAGCTTGATGGATCTTACACCCTGAAATGTTTACAGTAGCAAAGTACAGAAGGTTAAAGAATCATTTTGAATCAATAAATAACAAAAAATAACAAAATTAGGATTTATAACACTAAATACCTCATTCAAGGAATTTGTGATTATAATAAGGCAAAAAATAAGTAGAATCTACAACAGCGCAATCAAGAAGGCCTTGCGGTTTTAATCATACAACGCTAAGTATGTGGATGACATCTGTTTTTCCCTCGGAGAGTAATGAAGAGCAGATGAGAGAGGAATAAACTGGTAGCAGCGGGACGCTGAGGTGCTTTATCAGCGAGCAAAAAAACGAAATGCGAGGCCTTGCAGCCGTCGCAGACAGTAGATCCTCTGATGGAACTCCTTGCAACAGAAAAGAAACTCGACGGCAGGGAAACCGGATTTTTTGACATGTAACATGTAAACTAGACCTTTGCAACTTCTGAAGGAAATATGTCGTGGCCTTGTGGTGAGGGAGTCGGGCTTGTAATCTGAAGGTTGCCGGTTCGATTCCCACGCCGGCAGGAATTGAAAGTGGGGATTGTGAATGAACAGCACTCTCTCCACCTTCGATACCATGACTAAAGCGCCCTTGAGCAAGACACCTGACCCCTAATTGCTCCCCTTGTAAGTCGCTTTGGATAAAAGCGTCTGCTAAATGATGAAAAAAAAAAAGAGCCAGGAACACTTAGTCGGCCTACTAAGAACGCCGACGGTTGAAGTTGGTCCTCGTCGGCTGTTTTCCAGCTTATCAGAAATGTTGAATCGGCGTCAGAGAGAGAACTCTGATTGGCTGTTCAGTATAGCAAACGGGTCAGCTCACGAGAATGTAAGCAAAAGTTATGAAAGCAAGTAAATAAGTCATGACGGCACAGACTGTTCTAGTTTTACGTCATCTGAGCGCTCGAACGCACGAATATTTTCATAATAACATGAGCGGAGTGCAATAAAGAACGTGATCCGCAAGACTGATATTCCAATCGGTAAGCAAGCGCTGCTTTCTTTATGGTTTGTGTACATGCAGTCTTAGTTTCGCTTTCCCTATTTGAAAGACGAATATGGCCAAATATATCTGCTTAAATAGACAGTTATCTCCTTTATACACGGGTGTCGAGGGTCGATTTGGTGTGTCAGGGCGACTTTGGAACCAGAAGCTGCCGACGTGAGCCGACCGCGCAGTCTGATTTCGTCGCCACTAGTTCGTCGACGTCGGCTTGGTGTGTTTCCGGCTTTAAAGGGTTAGTTGACCCAAAAAAGAAAATTACCCCATGATTTACTCACCCTCAAGCCATCCTAAGTATATATGACTTTCTTCTTTCAGACGAACATAATCAGAATTAAATTTAAAAAATATCCGGACTCTTCCAAGCTTTATAATGGTAGGGAATAGCACTTCTGATTTTGAAGTCCAAAAAAGTGCATCCATCCATCATAAACAATCCACATGGCTCCAGGGGGTTAATAAAGGCCTTTTGACGCAAAGAGATGGGTGTTTGTAGGAAAAATATCCATATTTAAGTAGCTTCCGGCAGACGACCATACGCAAAAGAATACATTTTAATTTATAAAAGTTTTAAATATGGATATTTTTATTACAAAAACCCATTGATTCACTTCAGAAGGCCCTCTGGAACCATGTGGAGTACTTTTATGATGGATGGATGCGCTTTTTTGTACAAAATCAGAAGTGCCATTCATAACCATTACAAAGCTTGGAAGAGCCAGAATATTTTTTTATATAATTCAAATTTTGTTCTTCTGAAAAAAGGTGAACTATCCCTTTAAAGCATGTTGCTATGTGGTTGTTCGAGTGGTTGCTAAGTGGTTTTGTAACGGCGCAAACAGAAACATAATAGCACAACTCTCCTAAATAAGCCCCACAATGAGTAATATTATTTTTGTACATACATAGAAAACCATGCAATGTACAGGACAGAGGGCTTATAGGGAAAGTCATGAAGGGCTGGCACACACTGATGGTTTCAGCTGTAAAGGAAGTGTACAGACTGGGCGGTATAATAGGTGAGTGTCTGGCTAGAGAGACCTTGACCAATCAGAAAGTTTGTTTACAAACCAATGGTGGAGAGCAAGACAGAGCATAGTAGATGACTCAGTCTGCAACTCAACTATGTGTGTGTGCATGTACTTAGCTATAGTTGAAGACAAAAAAAAGTCAGTAGATGGTAACCATTATTATTAGCTTTACATAAAATCAATAGAAGTCTATGGCATGTCCTCATTTAGATTGCAGGGTCGCAAGTGTGTTTATGTGGATAAGGTTTTTGTGGGGACCAAATGTCTTGCTAACTATAGTAAAAGCTGAAACCCCTACATCGTGGGGACTAGTCAAAAGTCCCTGCGAGGACTTAATCATACGAAGTATCTTCACGAAAAAAAGTAACAATGATGAAACATTTGTGTAGGGGTTAGGTTTAGGGGATAGAAATGATTTGCTCAGCATTAAAGCAGAGGAAGAAGTCAATGGAAAGTCCCCACTATAATAGAAAAGCATGGCAACATGAAGTGACAGAACATCCTGTATTCACCTAAAGATTTTGCATTCACAATTAAAAATGGCATTTACTATGAATAAGGTCCACACACACACATACAACACACGTTCTACTGGTTGGTGTGTGTGCGTGCGTGTGGTTGGCACTGGCTAACAGTGAGCGAATAATACAGCCACAGTGTAAGTGTAGAGGACAGGAAGAGTCTACACCACAGGTCTGACTTTTCCCTCCAAATTAGACCAGTTTAAAAAAGCATAAGCAAAACTAAAGTATTGAGACTTCCTTCCCTTTTATCTCTGCCTTCAGACCATGTTAAACTCTACAATCTACAGATGCTGCTTATTTCAAACACCACTTTCAAAGAACAAAGCTACGTCTTATCGGGACACCGTCTTCACAGCCAAATATCCAACGGCTTGGCACACACACGGTCCAAAACTGGATGCAAGTGATCTGAAACTAATGTGCACGGCTTACGTGCTCTATCTAAATTATTCCTGCTGCTCTCTCCAGCTGGAAGAACTACAACTCAGGCTTCCCAGGCTGGAACCGAAGCCTGGGGCAACAAAGTCGAGCCAGATGAGCACTGGAAGGTTGGCCAATGTTGTACCCTCCAAACTCTAAGCCAGTTTGGCTGTTTATCTCAGGGCTAACACTTGTTAAGGGCCAATATGGAGATGACCTAAAATCAAAGGTGTACAGTCAAGGAAAACTAGTAAAAGAACCTAACTTTCTAGCCAAAAACACCAGATTGGAATAGATGTAGCCTAGACTGGTACCAATCTAGTTGGTCAAGCTGTTGGACCACCATTGCTAAATCCTTTCTGACGGAGCTGGTCGAACAAGTCTTGCTGGTTAAGCTTGTCAAGAGGCTGTTGGTTACAAAATGTCTAGTATTTACACAAAGATGTACTTAACTTCCCTTTCTTGCTATTGAGAAATGCAAAACATCCATGCTCATAATGAAATAGATGAAGGTACAGTTTCTTTACCGAAAGCTGACCGCAGAAACCCTCATCAAAAGCCACCAACGAAATTCTGAGTGAGATAGACACATCTGCATGAGTCATATGAAAACCGGTTGTGTGTGAAGGTCTTGGAGGACATCAAACGATGAGATGTTCGTGGGTGGAATCGCTACACCTCGACACCTCTGCAAGCAGAAGCAACCGGGACTTTTTGTGGTCGTCGTCCTTCCAGCTCTCAGTGACCTGGACTTTGTCTGCACCCCATCTGCTCTTGGGTTACTAGCAGCATCACTTCTTCAAAGTAAAACCGGAGCCACCCGTCTTCTTAACTAGATTAAAGGATTGGTTCACTTGAGAATTTAAATTTCCTGATTTTTCCTCACCCCCATGTCATCCAAGATGTTTATGTCTTTCTCTCTTCAGTCAAAAAGAAAATAAGGTTTTTGAGGAAAACTCAAAAAGAAACTGTACCTTCATCTATTCCATTATGAACATGGATATTTTGCATTTCTCAATAGCAAGAAAGGGAAGTTAAGTACATCTTTGTGTAAATACTAGACATTTTGTAACCAACAGCCTCTTGACAAGCTTAACCAGCAAGACTTGTTCGACCAGCTCCGTCAGAAAGGATATAGCAATGGTGGTCTCCATGTAGTGGACTTCAATGGGTTGAAGGTCCAAATTGCAGTTTTAAAGTGCACTACATGGTCTCTGATGAGGAATAAGGGTCTTATCTTGCGAAATGACTGGTCATTTTCTTAAAAAAAAACCCCAAAACCAAACAAATGCTTGTCTTGCATTAGCTCTGTGATGTGCTTTAGGTAATCACGTTGGAAAGTGAACGTGCAAAGATTAAGTCTTTACAAAAAAGGTAAAACAATTTTGTCCGATTTTGAAGTTGGAGGAGAAAATGAGATTAAG
This sequence comes from Opsariichthys bidens, assembly GCA_037194245.1. Lineage (NCBI taxonomy): Eukaryota > Metazoa > Chordata > Actinopteri > Cypriniformes > Xenocyprididae > Opsariichthys > Opsariichthys bidens. The sequence goes on along the minus strand of CM074285.1, from coordinate 24,469,142 downwards.
TTTTCGCACTACCGCGGTAGGTCCGTCTACTTCACGTGTGACCTTTCCAACGTGATTACGTGATGCGTGGCGAATCACAGACCAGTGTAAGACGAGCATTTGTGGTTAAAATGTATATACATTTTAATTTTTTTTTAGAAAATGACTGATCGTTTTGCCAGGTAAGACCCTTATTCCTCGTCTGGGATCATGTAGATCCTTTGAAGCTGCACTGAAACTGACATTTGGACCTTCAAGCTGTTGAAGTCCACTATATGGAGAAAAATCCTGGCATGTTTTTCTCAAAACTTGACTGAAGAAAGAAAGACTTAAACATCTTGGATAACAAGGGAGTGAGTAAATTATCAGGAAATTTTAATTCTGAAGTGAACTAACCAACAAAACGGATTAATAATAAGGTCACCCGGCTTCATTATAAAGAACATGGCGAATCCACTAAGGTAAAGCGACTTGTTGCAGGGTTAGAAAAACATTGCTAAATGTCTTGCTCATGGTTACGATGGCAAAAACCCCTGCCTTACACCTTGCAGGGTTCTGCGACCTAACTGAACAGATTGTGTTTGCAACAATTTTGAGTCAGAGTGATAAAGTAACTTAGTGACTGTGCTTGAGCTTTAGTCACTTCACCACTCCAGTCCAAAACTGTTGTTCTGCAAGCGAAGTGTGTTGTGTGTGGCCACAGTTATTCCCCGTTTACAAATCTCAGCATTTTCTGTCTTGCTTAAAGGGGCCTTAATGAGGGAATTCACTAGCAGTTTTATGAGTTTACCGGAGTAGTGTTAAACTCTAATGGGGCTACCAGAAATTCTTGTTGACAAAAAAAGTGGGGCTACAGGGATTCAAGAGAAAGGTCCTAAAGCAGCATCTTTTTATGAAAACATCAAAAAGTTCTAGGTCCCGGAAATCTCATAGTAACTCTCTATTAACTACAGTTGAGGGGTTGCTGTTTACTCAGGGAAACCCTATTAGAGTATGCAAAAGAAATTCCATCTTTGGCTCCCGGTCCCATCCGCTTCAGTTTTTCCATCCAACATGGCACTTTCCCTTTCCTGCAGACTCCCACCCATCACTATCTTGTTCAGATCAGGCTGCCTTTCTGGATAAGTGCAGCAGCTGCAAATAGGAGTTCTGAGCTCCAGATTGGCAAGAGTGCGACCTGTGGAAAAAAAGCAAATCCTCTCGCGGGTTCCCCCCACAGTATTAGGGGGCGCGGGGCCAAGGGGAAGCCCTGGCCAAGTATAACAAACAAAGAGGCTTTCCCCAGCTCTCCCAGGCAGCCCATTCCACTGTTTGACAATGGGTTGCCATGGCACTTGTTTTGTGAATCATAACACTGTCAACATGTCCAAGAAGTTTTGGAGCTGCTTGGTTTTCTTTTCCTTTTTTTTATTTGCAAGGTCAAAAAAGCACCCATTTCCTTGTCAGATACAGGGCACTAAGAACCCCTGCATGCAACATAATAAACCACAAGAGAAACTCTGACCCCTCTGAATTCCCAAATTGCCTTAGAGAAGTGACACTGGAATCTTACGCCTTCCCTTGCCAGTATTCTGCTGCATCGTGGTTTGGCCAATTTCAAAGTCATTAGAACTCGACTATGGTTTTTTGACACAATTGAAAAACAAAACAGTGGGTCTGTGTGTAAGGAAACGTTCAGTTCATATTCTAGCTAACTCATTACGGCTTCACTCTTCCTGAGTGATGTAAAGTATACACTCCAAAGCCAAGGGTACAAACTAGATCTTTTGTTCATTCCACTTTATACAACATTTCTGGTGTTTCATTGTCCTTGGGTCATACGTGTGAGAAAAAACCTCGAAATGTTAAGACAAGAGAATGAGACAAGCACTCTTCCTGCTATTGTCTGAAAGCAGAAAAATGTGCTTGGGGACATTCCTAATGGTACGTTGTCAGTCAAAGATTGTGACTGAACGCTAAATTTCGCACCTTCCTACAGCCACATATTTTTACAGGCAATCTGAAATCATGTAGATAGACACGCTTGAGCCACAATGTGGATGACATGCAGTGTAAGAAGCATTTTTTAATGTTCCCTAACAAGTTTGCTTAAAACAGTGAAAACTATCCCATGATTTACTCACCCTCAAGCCATCCTAGGTGTACAAGACTTTCTTCTTTAAGCCAAACACAATCGGAAATATATATATATAAAAAAAAACATATACTGGGTCTTCCAAGCTTTATAATGGGAGTGAATGGTACCATTTTTTTAAGCCCAAAAAAGCACATCCATCCATCATAAAAGTAATGATTTTAAGATTTAAAAAAAAAAAAAAAATGGTAACATTCCCTCCCGATATAACTCTGATTGTGTTTGGCTGATAGAAGACAGACATATACACCTAGGATGACTTGAGGGTGAATAAATTATGGGAAAATTTTAATATTTTTGGTGAGCTATCCCTTTAAACTCCATTTTTACATAATTACGAATGCCTAACCGCTAGAACAGCGAATGGTCAACCTGCAGCGACTCACCATCATCAAGGTAGGCCTGATCCAAGTTCTCCTGCTTGACCGTGACTCGTCCAGGAGCACTGGTTCTCTGTTCTTCTGCGGAGGAACATCTCTGGGGCTCAACTTGGACAGGAGGTGACCTGTCTTTGGCCACTCTCTGGAGGAAGGGCTGCTGTTGGATGACTGTGGGGTAATTCTGAGGGTGCTGGGGCGCCTGGGCCGGTGCTGGTGAACGACTTGCTCCTGTAGCTTGGGGACTAGGCTGGTTATAACCCTCACAATAAATGATTTGCTGATGTTCTGGGGGTGGTGGCGCGGGGGGATCTCCTCCTCTGAGCAGGTGGTGGTTGGTGGGAGAGAACTGGATGATTGAGGGATGCTGGTTGGAGGGATGTTGGCCACCCAGGTGAGAGGACTGGGCTGGGGAACCCGTGTGGACCAGAACTGAACGATGGGAGTCTGGCATCATAGCGGCTCCCGTCTGAGAGTAAATAGGACTGCTTGACAAGCCTTTTCCAGGACGGGAGTACATTATGGCTTGGCTCTGCTGCTGAAATCGGTGGTCCGGAGGGGAGACACCTAGGCGGGCCTGCTGACAGGGGACGAGGCCAGGCACCAGGCCACTGTCTGGGCTGATGACCCCCCGAGGGTTATAGAACGACTGGGGAGACACTCCCAGCATTTGCGACATGGAATAACCCATCCGACCAGATTCATATTCATCCACCGGCTCTGTCTTAATAGACGGAACTGGGGAAGTAAAATGAGAGAATAACTATAATGGAGTATCCAAAGTGGACATATCATGGAAAAGATAAACAATACTCAATATACTATATGCAAAATCTCAAAAGGTAAAATAATACCCCTACTAGACATACAAGTAGAGGAGCAAAAATACTTTGCGCACCTGGTAGAGGCGTATAGGTGAAATGCTGAGGTTGACTGCGCTTCCGTTTCCCATTTATTACGTAGAAGTTGACTTTGGCAGGATGGCAAATGGATGGGTCTCTATATGGAGGCACCTCAATGAACAGCATGCTCTGTGAATGAGAGAATAGTTTTATTGCTGTATCTATAGACAGTTTACAAGAAGTGGACTGAATATAGACCTTCAAGAAGAACAGTAACTCATATGATTCAGGTGCTCGACTTACTGCCTGACTTTTGTCTTTGTCAACTGTGGCTTCCAATTCCCAAATTTGCTGTCCATCTGGAAATAGAAAGATGACAAAAAGATTAATTTTGGTTAAAGTTGAGACGTATATATATCGTTTTAAAGCGCAGCATTCCAACTTTGTGATTATTCATAGCGAATTTTTGATACCATGAGTCTGAACGAATGAAATGTGATTTTTCATACTCATGCTGATGTAAACAAAACAGATCAATTGTGCACACAAAGATGCATGTGATCCCAGAATACACATTAAAACAGAATTACAGACTTCAAAACACTAAAATAAAACATTGAAAAAATATTGAATATATATATTTTTCCTATAGATATTTGGATATAACAAGGTGTGTGCCAACCTAAGTGTAATTAACAGAGATTTTAAGGTGATTTTGTTTTGGAACCTTCAGACTTTAACTCAAAATCGACTTTAATCGACTCTATTGATAAGTCATTTATTTTCTGATTCCAACAAACTCAATGCGACTCATTTTGCCAGCAGGGGTCACCTAAATATATATATATATATATATATATATATATATATATATATATATATAATATATTCGACCCTAGTCGAAGGGTGATCGAGCTTTTATAGTAGTTGCTCTAAAATTGTGGAACAGTCTTCCAATCTATATCCGGCAAGCGCCATCTTTAGAAGTTTTCAGGTCTCACGTAAAAAGCTTTTGAAGGTGTGAAGTCATGATAATGAAATTGGGTATTCGTGTGTAGGTTTAAGTTGTTATGGTGTTTTTTGCTGTTTTATTTCTATTTTACTTTTTCAATCTCCTGTTTGAAAAGTCTGTGAAGCACTTTGGGCATCGAAGTTGTTTTTAAATGTGCTATATAAATTAATAAAAGTTTAAGTTGAAGACAAATACATATATATACACATGAGTGTTACTTTCAAAAATGTGGTTATTTTATTGACTCGTATTTTTTTTTATAATTCAGTATCATTAAAACTATTGAATTTAATTTAAAGTCTAATATTTATTCAATTACGCACACACAAAAAAAAATCTCATTTAAAATAAGAAATAATTTTTACAAAGCATTTTCAGTTTCCTGCATCCAGAATTTTCGGTTTTGGCCCAAAATTATACATGATTAATGAGACAAACTGTGTTGCATCACACTCATGCTTAAAGAAACTACTTCCTTCAGTTCTTTGGGGAAATACAGAATTGGGCAACCGCTCTCATGGGCACACGCAGCTTCTCCTCTTTGTTCATAATGACTCAACTCTGTTTTGACAGGTAAAGTGGGTGATGAGTCGTGGGTTCATCTGTCATCTCTATAGGTCATAGGGTACTTACAGATTTCCTCGCCTACAGACTGGTTCCCATACTGTAGAGCAAGTGTGGTGCAAGCCTAAAATTTCTACCCACAGTTCCATACCATACACACTTGCTGACCTCATGCCTGCCAATCTGAGCATGTAGTGCGTTTTGAGTCTTTATTGTAAGATATCAGTATGAACTCAAACCTCTCTCACTAACTTTACTTTAGACCAAATGATCTGAATTGTGCATTCCTAATCCCAAGCATCTTTTCATAACAGCTCAAATTGCATTGTCTTCCACGTTTGAATGTATACACAGATCCAAAAACCATAGTAATACAAGTAAACAACAAATAGCAAAAAATATCTTTTAAATCAGAACATTCCTACGACATAAGTCATTAAACCAGGATCCGTATCACAGCAGCAGCATGTGGGAAACCCCTCGTTGGGCCGCAAAATAAGAGATGTGTGGCTCAAATGAGTCAGCACAAGCAAGGGGGATTCCACATGCACCGCCAGGACAACGTCTAAAGACTGCTTTATGATCAAACTGCTCCGTTTCACCCGTGACAGGTGATGAGTGCTTCTTCCAAGGCCGTTCTGTTTGTTTACGCTTTGTTCCAAAGCTCCTTGTGCAGGATCCCATGGGTTTGTTTTTTCTTATAATCAGCCATAGAAGCTTTGAGAGTGGAAGACCAGCTCGGCACACAGAGCAAAATCAGTAAGAGCCAGCTAAACTCCAGCCAAAGACAGCGGCCTCCCATTTCAGAGGGATTTCACAGTCATAAACCTCCAAAACGCTCAGTTTTTCGAGTAAAATTGCAGTAGGCAAATCACAAACAGTGGCCCCAAAAAGTATTAGGACTTTGAAACCACTCTTAGAAATGAACATGCATTAAAAAAAAGAAAAAAGAGAGAAAATAAACAATTCATTCTGAATACTGTTATAATTCAAAAGCCCAACAGACTTCTTTTTATGAAATGTTTTGTGATATCTTTTTGGTTTGACATTGTATCTATTGCAAAGGCGAAGTGAGTAATTTCTGCAGCAGTGGCATAATACAATGGCAAAAATAATAGCTAAATAAATTTTAAAATGAATAAATAACAAAAAAATTTGAACTAAATAATATTAAATGCAGGATAGTCCAGAAAAAAATTGCTTAACTAGAGAAAAATAATAATAATAATAATACATAGATAAATAAAATATGCAGATAAAACAAAAAATGACTCTTAAAGTGACAGCAGCCTAATACTCCTGCTGCACTGTTTTAATGTTAACAGTGAGTAGGGCTGCGCTCTAATAGTCGACTAACCGTTAGTCGATTAGAAGAGGATCGGTCGAAGATTTAATTAGTTGGTTAGTCGCAGAAAAAAAAAATTCCGAAGTCTGTGAGGAACGGATTGTTAACGGTAGGAAATCCAACGTTCGAATATGATTTATCAACCTCAAAAATGGGCTTACAACACTTGAAATGAAAGTAGTTAGCAACTTTACAAATCCCGCTCTAATGTTAGCCTAGTCCAAGATCAATATGCACAAAACACAATATCCAAGTGTTTGTGTGGAGAGCGCGCTTATGGCATGACGTGGAGGCACTGGTGCGATCACTTTTGCATTTTAAAATATCCATCATTTTAGTCATACAGATAAAGGAGTAATGCAAACTGTAAAGGGTCTATTTTTATTTCTGTAAACTCACAATAATAGCAAAATGTTGTGCATTTGTAAAATAATGAAAACAATCAGGATGCGCTTTCCGTTGTCTCGGCCTCTTGAGCACAAAATGAACGGAAAATTAGCGTAAACTTGCTTCATAAACAGCCGAAATGTATCTATAGCATCTTCAAATGGAAAATAACTATTCTCAGATTATGTAATCCGTCTGAGACATGCACTACGGCGGAGATGACGAGTCAGCACAGAAAACAATAAATCATTAAAATGTTTAGACAGTCAGCTTCTGTTTGTTTTCATGACACACTCATAATCATTACTTTTGCCGGTGCGCTGTAGAAATCTTTATGCTTGGACTCACTGATCAGGCTATGTTAAAAAATAAATAAATAATAAATAAATAAATTATATATATATATATATATGTGTGTGTGTGTGTGTGTGTGTGTGTATATACATAAATAAATAAATAATATATTTATATATATATATATATATATATATATTTAATGTGTGTAGAGTATATATTTATATATATTTTTAGTGCGTGTATATATTATATATATATATATATATATATATATAAAATAAATAAATAATATATATGTATATATATATATATATTTATTGTGTGTGTAGTATATATTTATATATATTTTTAGTGCGTATATATATATATATATATATATATATATATATATATACACACACACACACTAAAAATATACATATATACACACTGTAAATATATATATATATCTCTCTCTCTCTCTCTCTCTCTCTCTCTCTATATATATATATATATATATAGGCAATTAAAAGCTGGTTATTATGATTTATGGCATTATGGATTAATCGAGTATTGGATTAAATGAACGAGTCGAATAGAAAAATCTTTAGTCGCAGCCCGAATATTAAGATAGTATGTTATTTTTAACACTGCCAATGGGTTTTACTGAACACTCTTCTGTCTTTCATTATGCCCGTTTCAGACTACAGTGTTTTAGCCCGATTTTGCCACGACCTGCTAAACGTAGTGTGTCGTGGGGATTCGTAAACATTTGCGACGATTCACGACAGAAAGACTAGCATGTATATTTTCTTCCGGTCATCCATGACGAGTTGTGTCACATGTGTTACACTGGCCAATGGAAGCACAGAGGCGCCTTCCTACATGCTATCAAACATGTCGAAACAAAGGAGAGATTTGTTTGTGAGTAAGCATTTTGTTGAGTTAATGTTTGGGACTATCACGACAGAGTGGAAAAAGGTAAATAAAATGTATGTTACAAATCCAAATATCCATGCAATCCAGATATGTGTCCACTTTTGGGCTTTTCTGAGCTCACAGCACTTTCTGTCAGTCGATAGTCCCGCCTTCTTGACACGTCGTTAAAGACGGCCAGCGATAATTGGTCGGGTAGCAACGTGTAGTCTGACATGTTTCTTGTCAACGACACGACAAAATCGTACAATCTGACACAACCGACAAAAATATAGTGTAGTCTGAACCCGGCATTAGTCAGCCAAACAGATTAAAATAAACATTAAAATTATGTGTGATAATGTGTCATTCAAAACCTGAATGATTTTAACATTAAAACAAGACAGATAGACAGACAGAAAGAAAAAAAAAACATCAAAAAGTTCCCTAAAAGAGGACTTGATGAGTCACAGCTCTCTTCTGATAGACTAAACACATTAGCCTCAACCAGGCAAGCACACCTAATAGATCAATAAACAGAACTTTGTATTCCACCAAAACAAACAAAACCTAGACGTACATCAATAAAACAGAATGTAAACAGCAGTGGAGAAGCAAATGTGAAGACAATGCATGGGGGAAAAAAAAAAAACTTTGAAGGTTGAAGGAGCACTTTCTAATCACACAGCTGCGACTGGATTTTATTTGCGAGCAAAACTGCCGAGTGCCACCTGTCCGAGGAAAAAAGCGGCATCAATAAGAGCAAGTAGTCATAGCGCGCACACACAATCCATCTGCCGTTTAGCATGCATGAGAGAGCACAGTGTGTGGGAGTGCCATAACAATGACACCTGCAGGCAAAAGGTTCTGCCACCAACACCACAACAACCTCTAAAGACACATTTGACACACTAAACGCACTTCTTGTAAGTCTTTCTAGTCTTTAAGGACATCGAGATCTGATTCAAATCAATACAGAACGGCTTTTGCGAACCATTTCACTTTCGTAAAGTAATGCATTTCCAAACGCAACAGGATACTCGGTGAGGAAATTGGGGAAAGAAAAACAAATGTACGACAAAACTTACGAAACTAATTGGAAACTGAGCAAGTAAATATTACGCTAAGATATCACACATTTTCATGTGAGACCAGGAACATATTTACAGTGTATATGCACAGATATATATACAGTATATATTATGGGTGGCACGGTACATGAAAAACCGTTCGGTTCGCTTGTCTCGGTTCGGTTCGTGTTTGCGTCGCACGGTTCGACGGTTCGACGCATGCGCAATGTAGCCCCGTTTTCAGACAGTTTCGCGCCAACATACGTATAGACAGTAAAAGTGGAGTAAGGGGCCGTTCACATATCGCGTCGTTTGCACGCGCATATTCATTATTTCCAATGTAGGCGCGCGGCAAGTGTGTCGATAAGCACAAACAGGAGGAAGGAAATTTCTGGAGTGTTAAAGATTAAAAGAAAAAATAACAACAAGAACCGTACAGAACCGAAAACCGTGAACCGAAAACCGTGACCCGAAAACCGTGATACGAACCGAACCGTGGGTTTTGGAGAACCGTTACACCCCAAATATATATATATATATATATATATATTTCAACATATGAACAATTCGGATACATTTGTAGAGATATGGTAGTTTAGATTTTTTTTTTTTTTTTTTAATTCATAGCCGAAATATGATTGGCTACTGCAGATTCTACAGATCATTTTATTGGACATAAATTGTACACATTACTAGAGATGCACTGATTTTAAAATTTATTTTAATGACAAAAGTTCAAATAAGAGCGCAAGTGAGCGCAGATATCGGTATCAGTCAATAGTTGTTTGTTAAAATGTGTCTTAAAAAAATCCCTAATATCGTTACTGTTGGTTCATTTCACAGGAAGAGAAAGACTTTACATTTGAAACGCTTATATGTGCTTGTTTTGTCGACTTTAAAGAGTACACTAGCATACTAGGCCTCAAAGACATGAACTTGAACTCCCATTTTACTCACAATCTCCCAAATTTAATGTAGATGAGAAGTAAAAATGGTCACACTTTACAATAAGGTTCATTAGTTAAACGTATTTATTAACTCACATGAACTAACCATGAGCAACACATTTGTTACTGTATTTACTGTAATCTTGGTTAACGTTAGTTCATGAAAATACAGTAGTTCACAGTGCATTAACTAATGTTAACAAGACTTCAATAATGTACTAGTAAATGTTGAAATTAACATTAACAAAGATGAATAAATGCTGTAGAAGTGCAGCTCATTATAAGTTCATGTTACCTAATGAACCTTACTGTAAAGTGTTACCGTAAAAATAATAATGAAAACAGAGAAAGACAGCGAACCAATCTGATAATGACAGTGAAACTGGACCCTGGTAAGACGAGCACAGATGAGCCGCTGCACTGTACTTTGTACATAAAGCCGACACTGTATTCAGATCCAAAATCTAAAACTTCATGCAAATGTGAGTGAAACCGATTAGAAAAGGTCACAATTCAAATGAAAGCCTAATGCGTTCTACAGTCCACGGTCATTCATAAAGTTGACTGATAAGTCTGTGTGTGTGTCTGCAATTACGTAGTTTTATCAGCTGTTTAGCTCCACTACTTTATTCTGTTAGCTTCAGATGAAACAATGACTCATGAATTAGGAAACAGAATGAGAAAACAGCCATTTCACATTTCGCTTTTTGTCCTGTATGCATTATGTTTGATCAAATACGCCAGAGTACAAAAGAGCGAGTACATATGTTTGTTACTGAACACAATGGCGACACACTCTTCAACAAAAGCACCACCCGCACACTGAAACGGTAACAAAGAGGACAGTGAAGCTCTGCCTCTTACATCCAAAATAATGTAAATTGTTGATGGTAAATTGTCGGCGTAGTTTGCCTCTCAGTGTGACTCACATAAAACTAACAATAAACAGGTTCAATATAAAAGCGATAGTAGAGACAAAAAAATGATTCGAATGGAAAGGAAATGTCAAGGCCTGATGTTAAAAGCATTGTCATTTCGTCTTTTATTCTTCGCTTTAAGGTCATCTATATGCCAGTGTACTCCAAAACAATCACAAACAGTCTTTCTTTTGCAGGTAAATACAAGTTTTTGCTCAATATAAAAAAAAAAGATCTGTCTCTAGAGCTGCATGATTCTGGATAAAATGAGGATTACGATTGTTTTGGTTTCGATTCCACGATTCTGAATGTACAAGCAAACAAAATAACATTCAATTTACTAGAGGTTCTGACAAAATATAAATTGCTGGAAAATGTTTGAATGAATTATTTAAAAAATGGTTTTGAATGAATTCAATGACTCATTAATAAATACATGTTTCATTACTGGATGAATCAGTGTTTTTGAACGAATCTTTTGAGTGAATGATTCAATGACAAATAAATTTAAGTCACTTGTCGCCACCTAGTGGAATCGTTTCAAAAGCTAAAGCTCTATTTTGATCGCTAATATATACACTAAATTAAAACTTATATCTCAGTACTTCTGGGATCATTTGAATATTTGTAACGCAGAAATAACTAATGTGTGGTTGAAAACGGCTCTCTCTGGCTCTGAAAGCACGAACACATATTTGACTGTTCCGGTATGATTTTGTCAAAGGTTTAAAAGACGCGGGCGAATCGTTGTCGTTAATAAAATAAGACCACGTGGGTGCTTGAATAGAGATTGCGATCTTTTTGTGATTAATCGTGCAGCCCGTAAATTATAAATGTGACTTGCTAGCAAAAACAAATCATGGTGCATGTGTGTTTCTTTGCTAATTTACTTTATTTCCTTTCCCAAACTTAAATCGGTTCCCAACGAAATTGTCTGGAATTAAAGGTATCTTCATTGCTTAAGTCAAAAGTACAAAGCATCAAGTGTCATTTCAACACTGGGATGTAAACTACAGACTATTAGCCATATATTTTTAGCTTGTTTGATTATGAAAATGATTGGCTGATTTGATAACACTTTCAGTTAACATATATCTATATTTACATATAGAATTAGCACATAACTCATTTCTGAGATATATATATATATATATATATATATATATATAAAATCCTTCAGTTTAATATTTAATATAAATTCTAAACTTTCAAGCAGTATTTAAGGCATTAGCATAATTCAAATGACCTTATTTCTTCACCTCCTATAAAAAATAAACAAGTAACAAACTCCATTCAGTACAACCAGCCGCAACTTCTTGTTTCGGTACATAATATTTAAACACAGGAAGGAAATACGGAAGGAAGGAATTTCCCAAATTATACCACGAACTATAAAAAATGTCAAATGTATAAATTTCACATGTACCTGCAAACATTCTAGGGTGAAATATCAGTCTTTCAGCACTTACCGTGAGTCTTCTCCATGAAGATCACCTTTGAATCTGCGCTGAAGTTCTGGCCGGTGAGAATCATTTGCTGGCCTCCAAGAACCGAGCAAGCGTGCATATCCTGCTTTTCTACCATGGGCAGCTCGTGGGCAGATCTCTGGGCTATAGAGTCAAACAGGGAGAAATAGAGAGATGTCTAGATTGAATTAAATGTCACAGGTTTTGAACCCTAGTAAGAGTGGCCCACGAACTTAAGAGTTACTGAGACGTACTACAGCAGTTGAAAATGCTATATAAATTTATAAATAATGCTGTGATCGTTGCCCAGCATTTAAGTGGCCTACTAAATGATTCAAGCGATAAATCATTTTAACTATGATTTTAGCATGCCAGTCATACAACAGATTATGAAGAAATCAGAACTTAGCTCCATAAATTCATGCGATTTTTATTTGCATTGGAGTTAAGAGGCTTTTAACTAGGAAAATTAGGTGAATTTGCTTCAGTCAAATTGACATTATGCCACGTAAACAAAAACTCCAGCATATTAAAAGCCCTGTTTATTTACTTTAGGCTGAAGGAATATTAAATCCGCTTTTACAAGATCGTGACGACAAAGGACGTGCACTGATGAAACTTATCTGTGATTTAATATCCGCTACAGCAACTTTGATTAAGACAAATACGAGTGACCTTTGGACAGATGTGTGGATGTGATCTGAATTAACGAAGCGTATGTTGTACTCTTAAATAATACAGCTCGCTACCTGAGAACAGGGTGAGATATGTCGGTAAATACAGCAATGATAGATTTAACTTCCTGATACAGAAATTGGGGGCTGGGGAGCTTATCAGGATCATTTTAAATTCATTCCTCTTTTGGTCCGTTAACCCTGGTTTGCATCAAACGAAACCTAATCGAGGAGGAAGCAGAGCAACCAGACAGAGAGGCAGAATTACATGCAAGACAAAGTCACCCGATATCTGATAAGCGCGTGACAAATATTCGCATATACTTGAGCCTAAACCATTCAGACGCTAAAACGGCTGGGTTTGAGGCATCGAGAAAGAAATGAAGAAAGTAAATAAGGTTGATTTTTACTTCATGTTGATTTCACTCCAGCACCTTAAAGGTGACCTATAATGCATGTTTTGCATTTTCGACGTTCTTTAGTGTGTAATGTTGCTGTCTGAGCGTGAAAAAGGTCTGCACAAAATCACTCCAAAAAGTATTTTCTAAATCAGTGTCACTGTTTCTGAACTCCCTGAAATGCTTCCATTGTAGCACAGGCATAGGGCATTATTTAAGCCTAAATTTACTCACAGCATTCAATGGGATGCGAAGCAATTTGTAGAGACACGTGTTGGCCTCCCTGCTGGGGAATATGAACACGAAATACCAGTCGAACGCGCGTGTTTTTACGCCCAATGTCCGTCTCCCCTTTCCGCAGCTCGATGTCTGCATTCCGCAGCTTGAGAATCCCGGCACAATCAATTCTGAGAAGAATTAAAAAGCAATTTTAATTTTAAAATAAAAAAAAAAAAGTGTTAAATGCACATATCTGAAAGCACCATCATCTGTAATGTGTACTTACATTGCTTTCATATTATTCTTTGGCTCGAGAGGAATTTCCAAGACTTTGGTGCTGTTGATGATCTTCTCGTAACTGGTGGTGGTGACGGTTTTTCCGGTAATGCGATGGACCTGATAGAAAGCGTGAGGCTTGAGGATTCGCTCGTCTGCCGTGCCAATAAAGATCTGCAAACCAAGCGGCTCCTTGCCCCTATATCCACGTAACTGCACACAGAAAAGTGCAAAAATACATATTTAATTTGCACATACAGTACAGTGCACACAACCGTTCAAAAGTATTAGTTCACCAAGAAATGAGGGTTTTTGAGGAAAACATTACACGATTTTTCTCCATATAGTGGACTTCAATGGGGACCAACGTCCAAATGTCAGTTTCAGTGCAGCGTCAAAAGGATCTACATGATCCCAGACGAGGAATAAGAGTCTTATCTAGCGAAATCGGTCATTTTCTTATGTGCATTTACATTTAGTCATTTAGCAGACGCTTTTATCCAAGGGAGGAAAACAAACAAGCGATTCTTCATGATTTGGCAAATGACTGAAGTACAGAGCAAGTGTTTACAAAGCGAACGCGCAAAAACTAAGTTAAGCCCTTTACAAAAAAAGCAAAACAACGATGATTTTGAAGTTGGAGGAGAAACTTTTTTTCGTGCTACCGCGGTACTTCCGCCAACATCGTGCGTGATTACATAATGCGTGGCGCAGAGCAGTGCAAGACGAGCATTTGTGGCTCATTTTTTTTTAGAAAAAGACTGATCGTTTCACTAGATAAGACCCCCATTCCTCGTCTGGGATCATGTAGAGCAGTGTTTCTCAAACTTTTTCAGCCCAAGGACCACTTTATCTTCCATTTTTTTTCTGAGGACCACCTAACAGAATCCCATTCTAGGGGGTAGTCGTGGCCTAATGGTGAGGGAGTCGGGCTTGTAACCTGAAGGTTGCTGGTTCGATTCCCACACCGGCAGGAATCGAAAGTGGGGATTGTGAATGAGCAGCACTCTCTCCACCTTTGATACCATGACTAAGTTGCCCTTGAGCGAGGCACCTAACCCCTAAATGCTCCCCTCGCTTTGGATAAAAGCGTCTGCTAAATGACTAAATGTAATTTAGATCTCTAACACGCCCCCAAAAACAACAAAATAGGAAGGATAAACTAAAATTAAGTTTAATAAACTAATTATTCAAACACAAATGCAATGATATGATCCATTTTTCGTTATTAAAACACACTGACGTCGACCCCCCGCCCGCGATCCGGTGCGGGTTAAGAGCTTGCCTAGTTTAGGCCATATTTTCGTGAACCACTAGGGGGCAATGGCGAACCACACTTTAAAAATGACTAATGTAGAGCCTTTGAAGCTGCATTGAAAGTGACATTTGGACCTGTTGAACCCCATTGAAGTCCACTATATGGAGAAAAATCCTGAAATGTTTTCCTCAAAAACCTTCATTTCTTTTCGACTGACGAAAGAAAGACAAACATCTTGGATGACATGGGGGTGAGTAAATTATCAGGAATTTTGAATTATGAAGTGAACTTCAAATAAGTCTCTTATGCCCAAAGATGCTCAAAAATACAACTGTGAAAAATGATTACAATTTAAAAGAACCGTTTTCTATTTGAATTTATTATGATTTTGTATTGTAATCGACAATCATTTAAATATAATTTATTCCTGTGATGAAAGCTGAATTGCTCAAAGAAATCATTGCTCAAGAAAATGTTATTCTTATCATCAATGCTGAAAACTGCTGCTTTGTATTTTTGTGGAAACCATGATTAAATCTGATGAATAACACAGCGCTTATATTTATAGTGAATAGCGCAGCTGAAGGTCTGCTCTCGTGTTTGGGAAGCACAGACCTGCTGGAAACATTAGCATCTCCAGAAACCTTGACCTTGCGCCAGAAGGGTGTGAGCAGTCTGCAAACATCGCTTCACAGATTCATCTCCTCAAACTCGACAGGAAACCCATGAGTCACTCACAAGCTCTAACTGTGGCAAAGTTTGTGGCCTGGGTCCTGCCAGGGTCTGTAGACTGATTGCAGAAGATAAATTCTTAAATTCAAACCAAAAACTCAATGAGTCAGGTATGGCATCCTACAGTATTAAACCCACAGTCGCTGAGGGCAACAGAAAATTTCAAAATGATTTATGCATATGAACGTGAAATGGCATCTTAATTCGTGCACTGAAGTTTAATAATTCAGAAGAGCTTTCAAATCCTGTTCGACACGGAGGCAAATGGGCCACATTTTCATATGCAAAACGTGGCATGTCCGATGAGACAAACAACTATGGCCTTGTCATTTTGTTGTAGATGAGGAAGATAAAAAGCACAACAAAACAGGCTTTATCTAGCTAGCTTTCAACGACATGTATTTCACAGAGATTTTAGAGGATGTCATTTAAGGATGAAGCGCTTTGTGCAGCGAAAAAGCGAGCTTAACTTTTCTATTGAAGGTTAACTAATCGTAGGGACGTTCCCTACAATTAGAGATAAGGTCACTTTGATGACCGAGCAAAGATGATCTCTGCAAACACTAAAGTTTTCAAGCCACCTTCAATCGGTATTGAACCTGCAACCCTTGTAAATGGCAATTCACATGTTCACTGCGTTGGCAGATATTTCCATCTGAAATAGACAGTTTGGGGCATGGCATATCGAATGTCTCACTTTTGTTAAATGACTTACCAGCCTTCTGTTTATGTCAAAACCACACGGCAGATTATATGATAAATGAAAGCATACAACACTTTCAAAATGAATACATTTTAGCACTTCTCTTGCAAGCGAACGATGGTGGAGAAAGACGGGCCACCGTTACTCATTTTGTGATTTAGTGAAATTATTCAAATCACCATGACAAGATTGCACAGGCAGAGTCATGTGAATACTGAAAGCAGATGACACAAAAACGCAGGTAACAAATTTGATGTGCACTCTTAAAAAAAACGCGTCTACATCGGAAGGAAGTGTGCAGAAACCACAGAGCATGAAGATGCAGCTAAATTTACTCTGGAGTTCAAAAGCACAGTGAGCAGGGCTCGTGTCAACACTACAAATTCATATTTGATGGACAACAGTGGGTGAAAAAACAATGTCGCCTCAGATGTGGGGGTTGGAACGTGTGTGTTTGGAGTAAGTTTATCACTAATTAGCTCTTAGGAAGGGAAAATGATTCTACCTTAAAAGCAACATCTGAGAAAGATGAATCATAAATAAGATCTCTTTAATATCTTCTAGGCAGCAATGAGATTATATGGAGTTTGCTTTTTACAGAGAGTAATTATACAGTAATCTAATTACACTGCCGAAGATGTAATTAGTAGCTAGTAATTAATTACTTTTTAGAGTAAATTTCTAAGGGCGCAATTAGATTTACGATTAAAATGATTTAAAATATGCTATCCAAATTAATTTTGTATTTTTTTTTTAAAGACATAACCCAAATTTATATATTTATTCTGGGATAAAATATAAAAAATAAAATAAAATAAAATAAATAAATAACATAATGAATAAAACAATAAATAAAAAATTAACACAAAATTAAAAAATGAATATTAAAAAAATGAAAATTTGAAAATGATAAAAAAATGAATTTTTTTTTAAATTCATTTATTTATGTACATAAAACATAATAAATAAAACATGCATAAAAAGAAATAAAACAAAAACAAAATAATAAAATATTTCTATATATATATATATATATATGATGGAATTAACTGTAATAGAATATTATTAATAATATTGGTTACACTTAACTTAAGATGTACTGTTACAATGTAATTATACATTTAAGTACTGTGTAATAATAATTAACTACAGGTACTATAGTGTTAGGATTAGATGCGGTTTAGGTTAGTTGCATGTAATTAAGCACAATTTGTAGTAATTGCTTTAGTATGTGTAACAAAGGCACAGTGTTACCATAATAGTATAGTAATAACTTTTATGACAGCTAAATTCTAAAAATACTGCATGAAACGTCTAAATGCGCCTCTTTGAGATACAGGTGAGTGGGTCAGGTGCGAGAGCTGAGCCTCATGAAGTGGGTAAACACGGCCGTTTCCATGGGCCATCTGAGAACCTGGTCGCCATGGCAGCTGGCGAGCGGTGAGTCAGTCATGAGGTCGGAAAAGTAAAGTAGAGGAAGGAGCAGTCCTGAGTAACTCCCCGCCACGTGACTGGCCAGCGACGGGCTGCACTGACCACAGCGAGCGCCAGGGAATGGAAAGCATTAAACATTTTGGCTTTGCCAAGGCAGTCTGCAATCTTTACCAGAGCGCTGACATCGGAAGGATGCTGGCCGCTCCGCTAACAAGACCATTAAAGATGGTTTACACTGAGAGAGCAGAAAGCAACAAGAGGGCTTTCACATAAACTGTTACCCGAGCAACGTCAAACTTTAAAGGGTAAACAAACTGAGCAACATCAAGTGTCTTCAGAATACAGCTGCTATTACTGCGTCTGTAAAACCTCTAGACAAACACAACATCCTGAAGAGTTAAGCAACCTGAAAGTAAATCGAAAAGCAGTAAATAAAAATAAATTCTAACACATGCTCTACAACCCCAAAGTCTCAATGACAAATATCTGACAATGAGGATGAAAAATAACAAGAAGTATAAAACGTAAAAAAAATAATAATAATAAAAATCTAAATAAATAAATACATTACAATAAAATGTATAAAAAAAAATATTGAAGCTTGTTTCCACCATGAAATAAAACAAAACATTTATTGCGACTTTTTATCTCACAATTCTGACTTTCCTTGGAATTGCGAGATATAAAAAGTCAGAATTGCGAGATATAAAGTCAGAATTGCGAGATATAAAGTCAGAATTGTGATTTATATTCAGAATTGCGAGATATAAAGTCGGAATTGCGAGATATAAAGTCGGAATTGCGAGATATAAAGTCAGAATTGCGAGATATAAAGTCAGAATTGCGAGATATAAAGTCAGAATTGCGAGATATAAAGTCAGAATTGCGAGATATAAAGTCGGAATTGCGAGATATAAAGTCAGAATTGCGAGATATAAAGTCAGAATTGCGAGATATAAAGTCAGAATTGCGAGTTACAAAGTCAGAATTGTGAGATATAAAGTCAGAATTGCGAGATATAAAGTCAGAATTGTGAGATATAAAGTCCAAATTGCGAGTTATAAAGTCACAATTGCGAGTTATAAAGTCACAATTGTGAGATATAAAGTCAGAATTGCGAGATATAAAGTCGGAATTGCGAGATATAAAGTCGGAATTGCGAGATATAAAGTCGGAATTGCGAGATATAAAGTCGGAATTGCGAGATATAAAGTCAGAATTGCGAGTTATAAAGTCTGAATTGCGAGATATAAAGTCAGAGTTGCGAGATATAAAGTCAGAGTTGAGAGATATAAAGTCAGAATTGCGAGTTATAAAGTCAGAATTGAGAGTTATAAAGTCACATTTGAGAGATATAAAGTCAGAATTCTGAGATATAAAGTCAGAATTGTGAGATATAAAGTCAGAATTGCGAGTTATAATGTCTGAATTGCGAGATATAAAGTCGGAATTGCGAGATATAAAGTCGGAATTGCGAGATATAAAGTCGGAATTGCGAGATATAAAGTCAGAATTGCGAGTTATAAAGTCTGAATTGCGAGATATAAAGTCAGAGTTGCGAGATATAAAGTCAGAGTTGAGAGATATAAAGTCAGAATTGCGAGTTATAAAGTCAGAATTGAGAGATATAAAGTCAGAATTCTGAGACATAAAGTCGGAATTGCGAGATATAAAGTCAGAATTGCGAGTTATAAAGTCTGAATTGCGAGATATAAAGTCAGAATTGCGAGTTATAAAGTCTGAATTGCGAGTTATAAAGTCAGAATTGAGAGATATAAAGTCAGAATTCTGAGACATAAAGTCGGAATTGCGAGATATAAAGTCAGAATTGCGAGTTATAAAGTCTGAATTGCGAGATATAAAGTCAGAATTGCGAGTTATCAAGTCAGAATTGAGAGTTATAAAGTCACAATTGAGAGATATAAAGTCAGAATTCTGAGATATAAAGTCTGAATTGCGAGATAAAGTCAGAATTGCGAGATATAAAGTCAGAATTGCGAGATATAAAGTCTGATTTGCGAGATACAAAGTCAGAATTGCGAGATATAAAGTCAGAATTGCGAGATATAAAGTCAGAATTCTGAGACATAAAGTCGGAATTGCGAGATATAAAGTCAGAATTGCGAGTTATAAAGTCTGAATTGCGAGATATAAAGTCAGAATTGCGAGTTATCAAGTCAGAATTGAGAGTTATAAAGTCACAATTGAGAGATATAAAGTCAGAATTCTGAGATATAAAGTCTGAATTGCGAGATAAAGTCAGAATTGCGAGATATAAAGTCAGAATTGCGAGATATAAAGTCTGATTTGCGAGATACAAAGTCAGAATTGCGAGATATAAAGTCAGAATTGCGAGTTACAAAGTCAGAATTGTGATTTATATTCAGAATTGCGAGATATAAAGTCAGAATTGCGAGTTATAAAGTCAGAATTGCGAGATATAAAGTCAGAATTGCGAGTTATAAAGTCAGAATTGCGAGATATAAAGTCAGAATTGCGAGTTATAATGTCAGAATTGCGAGATATAAAGTCGGAATTGCGAGATATAAAGTCGGAATTGCGAGATATAAAGTCAGAATTGCGAGATATAAAGTCAGAATTGCGAGTTACAAAGTCAGAATTGTGATTTATATTCAGAATTGCGAGATATAAAGTCAGAATTGCGAGATATAAAGTCAGAATTGTGAGATATAAAGTCAGAATTGCGAGTTATAAAGTCAGAATTGCGAGATATAAAGTCAGAATTGCGAGTTATAAAGTCAGAATTGCGAGATATAAAGTCAGAATTGCAAGATATAAAGTCAGAATTGCGAGATATAAAGTCAGAGTTGCGAGATATAAAGTCAGAGTTGCGAGATATAAAGTCAGAATTGCGAGATATAAAGTCAGAATTGCGAGATATAAAGTCAGAATTGCGAGATATAAAGTCAGAATTGCGAGATATAAAGTCAGAATTGCGAGATATAAAGTATATATATATATATCTTGCAACTTTGACTTTTATAGCACACAATTGCGAGTTTAAATCTGTAATGAAATAAATCAATGCACAATAATTAAAATAAAAATGTAAAATACAAATAAAAAAATTCTATTGATAAAATAATAAAATAAAAAACAAAAATAAAATAAAATAAAATCAGCCTTGATGCTGGGATATTCTGGGTAATTACTGATTGAATCAGCAAGTCTCTAATGAAATCCTGGTCCATACACATGTCTTAAAGAAAAACACATTATTTGAGGTCTTTCATGTATGTGGCATAAACGATGCTGGACGAGTTATGAGCTGATGTTTAAATAATTAGGATTTGAGATTTTAACTGTAAGCAAGTGCAGTAGCAAAAGTGATGCTCGTCTTAGCATGCACTACTAATGAATGAGAGCATTCATCTGTGTGAGGGTGGATAAAGCTCGAACAGCACACAGAAGAGATGGCCATTTTCATAGCCCTGACCTGGGGCAAAATCACCTCACGCTGCATAATGACTAGGAAATGCCTTCACACGCACGTCTACAAGATAGAATAAACACCCACCTGGACCACAGGGTGACCTCCAGTCGGGGCTTTGACCGCCCCTCGGCTGCCCTCGGTCTCATAGTGGGCTCTGTGGTGGGGTTTGGGCTGCACCTCGATGTGGAGCTCGTACTGATCGGTGCGGCTCGGTAGGGGCCACTCCAGCGGGGGCAGGGAAGACACGGGGATGCTGGGAGAGATGAAAGACGATAGTCATGCTCATTTGCTTCACATATCCTATTCGTAGCATGAAAAGCGCAGCAGGTGCATGAGCCATGAAGTTATAAGACTGTGTCTGATACCAGATCAAATTGAACAACTAATGAATGTGTTTGTACCTGAACGTGTTAAGTTTTTTTTTTTTTTTTAAAGAAATTAATACTTTTACTTAAAATTGGCGGTAAAGACATTTATATAGTTCTATTTCAAATCAATTGTTCTTTTCAACTTTATATTAATCAAAGAAAGCTAAAGGCGGGGGGGGGGGGGGGGGGTATATCATGATTTCCACGAAAATATTAAGTAGCACAACTGTTTTCAACAGAATGTTTCTGAATGATTTCTGAAGGATCATGTGACACTGAAGACTGGAGTAATGATGCTGAAAATTCAGCTTTGATCACAGGAATAAATTACATTTTTAACTATATATTAATTAGAAAACAGTTATTTTGAATTGCAATAATATTTCATAATATCATTTTTTTTTACTGTATTTTTAATCAAATATAGGCAGCTTTGGTGAGCATGAGACTTCTGAATGGTGGTGTATATTTTTTTTTAATTTATTTTAAGAGCATCTGCATTGTCAACAGATTTTCATACAGTTTAAATAAATACATATTTTAAACAGACAAAACATTTGTACTGTTGGTGCATTGGATAAAAGTCAAATATGATTTATTTTCATGAAATATTATTATGTACACATTTGCATATCGGTCATCGATGACCCTAATCTCTAGACTGGTATTGGTATTGACACCCAGGGTTACAATGAAAAGACTTCAAGTGTAAATATAGAAGTAACTTATCAATCTGTAATGGTGAAAAAGGCCATGATTATTTAATTCCTATCAAAGTTGGGTCACTCTTCAAGCAAACCCTGCATAGAAGGAACATTTGTACCATTTTTACCTGCATATGCCTGGCACCAGCTGTTTAGGCCAGATTTGGGGGATGACGAAGAAAGGTTCAGAGCCAGGTTTGGTCTTCACGTCCTGGTCACATGACACCAGGTAACTCTCAGTGTGGTTGTCTGGGTAGAGCGGGTAGACCTGCTGGTTAGTCTTCACGATCTTGGTAGGAATGGAACTAGCCTGGCCAACTCCGAAGCCATTCATGGACCCTGAGAGATTATTTGAGCTGTAAGAGAGATGCTCTCCGTGGCCCCCGTGGGGTGACGGGCTGCGTGAACGTGCCACCGGCACCAGGTTGGGGTTCCTGTACATCTCGTAGGTGCGTTTGCATAGAGGGGAGGTGGAACGCGAGCCGGGCCGGGGGGAAGGAGAGCGTGGCCCTACACAGCCGTCCTCGGCTAGGCTGGTTCGCGGGGAAGTGCCCGGACTGGTTCGAGGGGAACCCGTGTGAACGCCCTGAAGTCGTGGGCAGAGATCTCCGGTGGCCTGGCTGTTGCTGGGCGAAACGCAGGGCGAGGTCCAGGGCGAGTGGTTCTCCGAGTGCCAGGAGGTGGATGAGTTGCTGCTGGCGGGACTCAGGCACTGCGGCTCCCGGTAGGCCAGGGGGTCGTGGCCAGGCACGGTGAGCCCGGGACTGGGGCTGATGTTCACGAGATGGTTCTGGAGGGAGTCTCGACCATGATTATAGTGCTCGCGGGAGGGCGTGATCTCAATTCGAGGGCTCAGGGCCTGGCTGTTGGGTCTGGCGTACTCCAGGTAGTTCTTGGCATCCAGTTGCTCGTAGCCAGAGAGATCTTCGACGTTGACCTCCGTGTACGAAGACGCACACGGTTTGATGCCGTACGAAGGTTCCACCAGAGGATAGGCGAGGTTGGGAGCAGAGATGAGGTCTTTGTCGGAGGAGATGCTTTGGTCATCTATAACAGCAAAACACAAGAAGTGGGTAAGTAAATACTGAATCACTGCCATCTATGTCTACTATTTAAAGGGGACCAATTATGCCCTTTTTACAAAGCCTTGATTTTGTTTTTGGGGTCTAGCATAATGTTCAAAAACATTATTTTTCACATAGGTTCCTTTGTTGCAGCACCTCTCTTTCCAGTCTGCCAGTAACGCTGTTGGTAGCGTTTCCCAAAAGCATCGTTCGCCAACTAAGTTCTGTTGAATTCTGTCTCTATGTAGCCCCTCTTTCTAAATGTAATGTGCTCTGATTGGTCGGCTGGACCAGGATGTTGTGATTGGTGGTTGGGATATGTCACGCCTCAAACCATAATCTTGAGTTTCAACACATGACTAACTAACTCAATCAGGCCACGCCCCTTTATTTTGCATCTGCCTCGGGCAGGAATTATTTAAATGAGGAATATCGTGATGCGATTGTTCCTGGACGAAAACTCAAGATTACAATGGAAGCGTTTCAGGGAGCTCAGAAACAGTGCGCACTGGTGTAGAACAAGTTGGTACTGAAAATTTAAAAATATGACACTTTGAGTGAATTCTTAAACACCGCTGATTGGCCATTGTGTTCACGCGCTCATCAGATATGTTTGTGATAATTATGACCAAAGCTTCAAAAACATGGTGTAAACGGACATCAATGCCGGTCGTCACCGAGTGCTTACACACATAAACACAGGAGCGTTTGAAGGCCGGTCCGCTTATAGACGCCTGATTTCAAAACGCTTTCAAATCCGTAGGTTGATCACTGTAGCCAATCACAGACATATCTGATGAGTGTGTGAACACAAAGGCCTATCAGAGGTGTTTACGAATCCACTCAACAGCACGCGGCACAAAGTGCCGACTTCGTATCGCGGTAGGTACTTTTGACAACACTAATTTACCTTTTGTAGTGACTTTTTCATGCTCAAACGGCGACATTATCTATGCAACACTATATGCAACATTAAACATTTAAAAGAGCATTTTAAACATGCGGTCACATGACATGTATCAATAATACACTTTTTCAGTGACCTTGGTTTTTTGCATACAGGAATTTTTAAAAAGTCTTTGAACCAAACCAACCCACTACAAAGTCAAGCACAACACTTCAAACTTTGATTGAAAGCAAAAAAAGTGTTCAGTCAGACAAAAGCTGTGTATTTGATGGCTTTAATGAGAAAAAGAACTACAATCCCATGAAGCATTGCGAATGACAACAGAATTAAAAACTATAGAGGAATATGAAACAATCAATTTAAAGATGTTGATTATGAAATGTTTTGCATTTATTGCGTACTATGCATACAAATACATAACGCTTCATTTGAAGTGCTAAAGGTTGCAATTTACTTGTCGCAATTCTGACTGGTGAGGATTTCTGTAGTTTCTGAAGTTAAGTAGTTTTTCGGCAAGAATTTCGCTGCTAATCATTATTATTTTTAAATTGAAATAATGTAGGCTAACGGCTTCAACGGAAACATTTCATCGATTAAGAACTTTGTAGCTCATAGTAGGCCTGTCTTTAAAAGGTTATACGTTATTGTAAAACCAGATTTTTTTTTACATTTTTAGCAATCCAGTGAGATACAGTTTGTGAGATACAGTTTTCTATACAATGTGCTTTGTTTTACAGTACACATTTTGAGAAATATGGCCATTCACACTATGAATACAGAAAATTTGCACCGTTATCTATCACATCCAATTTTTTGGATAACTTGTGATGCAGTGTTAGCAAGTTCAATTTCAAACATCATTACCATCACACACAACATCAAAAGTCAGCTTGCTGTCAATTAACTTCGAAACATTAAGAAATTGTTTGTGCATTAATAAAATGATCACATACTAAAGGTGATGG
>CM074285.1:24368755-24438755 GCA_037194245.1 Opsariichthys bidens | reverse complement strand
TATAAATGGAACAGAAAAATTGAAAACTTTTTTTAGTTAGAATTATAAAAAGACATAATTAAAAAATAGAAGTATTTTATAATTTTAGTAATATTTTATATAACTCAAACTAAATATTTATAACCTCTAAAATGTAATATACAATTTTCGTTATTATTTAATATTATTATAATACAACTTATTACTTAATATTTATATATAAATATGTATTATTAATATATATATATATATATATATACAAACTAAATGATTTATAACCTCTAAAATATATGATTTTTATAATTATTTAATACTCTTATATTAATACTATTTAATACTATTATATATAATACTATTATAACACTATTATTACTTAATATTTAAATGGATTATTAGATTATAATTATTGTTATATAGAGAATTATATATATATATATATATATATATATATTGTGTGTGTATATGTGTGTACATTGCGAGTACATTGTGTGTGTGTGTATATATATATATACATAAATATATATATACACATAGACTAAAATGACATAATATATTTAAAACAGGAACGACCAGGATTAAGGTTACAGTTGATCTAAGACAGTTTATACACCCAGAAATTTTCCATGGAAAATGTGGCATGGTTTGTTTATGAATTTTTTCCCTTCTAATCCCAAATATTGGGCTACTCTTGAAATTCAAAGTTTATTTGACGTGCTTAACTTGGACAGCAGTGAGACGTTTCTGAAAAGCGAATGTTTTTCATTTTCAAATGCAAAAAAAGGTCATAAAATAAGGTTTATTTATCATAAGGAAATTAATATACACCGATCAGGGTTTAAAAGTGCACATTATCAGATGATGTGAATTTTACGTCCCCCAACCATATCGGTGTGTTCATGAATCAGTGTGTTGAAGTGCATTTCGGTAAACCCAAGCGGTAAATGTTTCAAGAAAATCTAATATAACACATTAACATCTTCTCCCGGTGCCCAGATGAAAAAGCTGCTGCATTCTGGGATTGGCGAAGGATGCCAAAACAAACTGCACGGGGCTGACGAGTGAGCCCATGAAGCGAGCCTGTTTGGCTAAACTCTGTTGTAAAGTTTATCCCGGAAAATTCTGCGATATGATACACTGACTTGTTTAAACATTCGAATGAATGAAGTGCTGCTCTCACTGACTGTATCCCACACCGACCTCTGGAAAACGTCTAGACACGGGCCTTCATTATCAATTCATTGTACGTCACTTCTTGATTCAATTAGATCATTTTTGTATCTATAGATCTGGCTTTTTCTTTACGCTGCAATGCCTGAAGGTTCATCGGTGTCGTCGGTGACGTGATGTAAATAGGAAACGTCAGATGCTTTAAATCGACCGCTGAATGGCGTTTGAAACGAACGCACCTTTAACCAGAGAGAGCGACGTCTAGCAGATGTACATTCCTTCACTGTTACAGCACTCTTATGCAACCCGAATCTTCAATGAGCAAATGAATACGGCACAACGCATCTTTCCAGACAGGACTCGCAGTTCCATCTTTTGCTAAAAAGACACACTTTTTCCAGGTTCACAGAGCAGTTTCCATCACCGTTAAGCGGCGCTGTGCCGTCTGGGTTACAGCGGCACAACATTTTACTTTTCCAATAGCAACATTTGTATTTAAGCAGTCAGATTTCAAATGGAAATGCCACATTATATCACGTCGCATGGAGAACTTTTGGCATGTTTCGGAAAAGGGAAAATCTTCAGGCCATGTGCTTGATCGGTTCCAAAATTTTCTATTAACTTGTCATTTTTCCCATTTTGCTCCATCACCTCATGAAGGGTCACTCAGAATAACATACTATCCCTACTATTTCTGCCATATCTTTATATAGTATCATGTTAGTATGCCATTACAAACTGACCCTTCACAAACAGTTTGATTGACAGGCGATCTGACCAATCATAACCCTGAATCCGCCGTTTTGTCTGACACAGTAGTCAGGGGAGTTAGTAGATTAACGTCGGTGAACTTGAAAAATTGTGTGTACTCGCGTCTTTCCGCGCTTGAAACAACATTCCTTCTGATGTTCATTCATGTTTATTTGATGTTATAAATGAACTAGTATGAAGAGATGATCTTGAAGGAGCGACAGCGATCTGTCACGACACATTAAAGAGACACTAGACGCTATTTATTGTTTATATTTCTTTAAAAAAATTACAATTTTAAATATGAAACTGTTTCATATGTCTGTCGACGTGTTGTCAGTGTCCTCTTTGCTCTGTGATGTATTTTTCACTGCATGAGAACATGATGTGTGGCGTGAGAGCGGATGGCTCGTCGGACATAGCAACAGTAACTAAAGGGGGCGGGTCTTTGCGAAGGGTCAATTCAGCTGACCATTCATTTTTTTATTTTGTTTATATTTCTAAAATTTTCATTTCGTGTTTGGCTACAGAAAAATCTCTCCTGGTAAATGCATTACTAGAATGATTTATTTATGTTATGTAAAGATGGAGAAGATGGATAACCTAATGATTTGTCGTGAATTTCTATAGTTTACTTGGAAAGAGCTTTTTTTTTTTATTACGTGTGGCTCTGAGCAACATTTCGCACACACTATATGGAGAATCATCCTCTCACACAAATGGAATCTGTATAGAATTCCTGAAGTTTCCACTTGGAGCAGCGAAACTTAAATGTATCTCCATTTCCCATTCCGGATTAACAAACAACAATTCAGCTTTCAGGTTTAGGATTTGTCTCCCTGGTAACTGAGAGGAGTGGTGAGATTTAATGACACTGATATCTGTCAAACATGACTGATGACCCATAAACACTGTTAGAGACAAAACAACACAATCAAATATTGTAATGCCTTACAACATTAACACCAAGAAAGAATTCAAGCATTTTATATATATATATATATTTATAGGCAAAAATCATTAGGATATTTAGTAAAGATCATGTTTCATGAAGATCTTTTGTAAATTTCTTACCGTAAATATATCATTTTTTTTTTTTTTTAAGTAATATGCATTGCCAAGGACTTCATTTGGACAATTTTCTTAATATTTAGATTTTTTGCACCCTCAGATTCCAGATTTTCAAATAGTTGCATCTCGGCCAAATATTGTCCTATCCTAACAAACCATACATCAATGGAAATCTAATTTACTCCGTTTTCAGATTATGTATAAATCTCAATTTTTTAAAACAATGACCCTTATGACTGGTTTTGTGATCCAGTGTAAATATATGTATATATGATCACAAGCACAAGTGAAAACTCTTAAGACAATCTCTGTCAGCAGAGGTGAAGCTTTGAAAAGTAAATCAAACATTCCACCCAGTTGTGTGTGTATAAATAGCTCTGCTGGGGTGTGAGAGCCGCCTCAACACACGGCTCTTTAAGTGATTTATCATCATCTAAATCCTCTGTCGATTTACACAATGGAATTCAACAGGACAAGTCTGGATCTGTGCGTCAAGTGGTGTTTCATCAGCACAACATTATATACATTTTTTCTTTTTTGCATTGTGATGTCAAAAAACAAACAAATCTTAATAAATGGGAAGGGTACGGTAATGGAGATGACAATGCTAATGTTTTAGGTCTTGGCAGAATAGATCTGCTTCGCTGCTGCTGCTGCAGAACAAATACAGAGTTGCTACTGCCAATACATACATGACATGCTGCTTCTGCACATGTAATTACCTGTATCAGATCTATACAGGTGGAGCTGGGGAAAGTGGAGGGTTTCAGCAGTAGCCCCTCACTGCAGGACACAAGATACAGGGTACGAAGATGGGTAGGTTTAGGGACATGTAAAGTGGGAGGAGTTGGATCCAGATCAAGGGGGTGGAGACGGGAATATTTAGGGATACGTAAAGTGGGAGGAGTTGGATCTAGGGGAGTGCAAACAGGAAGGTTTAGGGATATAAGTGGGAGGAGTTGGATCCAGGGGGCGTAGACAGCTAGGTTTATATCCAGGGGGTGGAGAGGGGTAGGTTTAGGGATATGTAAAGTGGGAGGAGTTGGATCGGGTGTGGAGATGGATAGGTTTAGGGATATGTAAAGTGGGAGGAGTTGGATCAGGGGAGCGGAAATGTGTAGGTTTAGAGATATATAAAGTGGGAGGAGTTGGATCAGGGGTGGAGATGGGTAGGTTTAGGGATATGATAAGTGGGAGGAGTTGGATCCAGGGAGCGGAAATGTGTAGGTTTAGAGATATATAAAGTTGGAGGAGTTGGATCAGGGGTGGAGATGGGTAGGTTTAGGGATATGATAAGCGGGAGGAGTTGGCTCCAGGGAGCGGAAATGTGTAGGTTTAGAGATATGTAAAGTGGGAGGAGTTGAATCCAGGGGGCGGAGACAGGTAGGTTTAAATGCAGGGGGTGGAGAGGGGTAGGTTTAGGGATATGTGAAGTGGGAGGAGTTGGATTGGGTGTGGAGATGGGTAGGTTTAGGGATATGATAAGTGGGAGGAGTTGGATCAGGGGTGGAGATGGGTAGATTTAGGGATAAGTGGGAGGAGTTGGATCCAGGGAGTGGAAATGTGTAGGTTTAGAGATATGTAAAGTGGGAGGAGTTGGATCCAGGGGGCAGAGACAGGTAGGTTTAGATCCAGGGGGTGGAGAGGAGTAGGTTTAGGGATATGTAAAGTGGGAGGAGTTGGATCAGGGGTGGTGATGGGTAGGTATAGGGATTTGATAAGTGGGAGGAGTTGGATCCAGATAGCAGAAATTTGTAGGTTTAGACGTATGATAAGTGGGAGGAGTTGGATCCAAGGAGCGTAGATCCAGGGGGTGGAGAAAAATATGTAAAGTAGGAGGAGTTGGATCCAGATCCAGGGGGTGGAGACAGGTAGGTTTAGGGATATGTAAAGTGGGAGGAGTTGGATCAGGGGTGGAGAAGGGTAGGTTTAGGGATAAGTGGGAGGAGTTGGATCCAGGGAGTGGAGAGGGGTAGGTTTAGATCCAGGGGCGGAGAGGGGTAGGTTTAGATCCAGGGGGCGGAGAGGGGTAGGTTTAGGAATATGTAAAGTAGGAGGAGTTTGACCGCCCCCCTGGATGTCGAGTTCTGCAGTGAGCACCATCTCGGTTTCAGAGGAACTTTGAAAGCGCGCTGCAACCGGTACAGCAAATACTGACCAATTGTTTAAATGTTGAGCAGCAAGCTCATTGGCTGCAGTTGCAACAGGAACAAATCAGCTTAATCCATGTAGTTAATGACGTAATTGTCAGCAGGTTGTGTTAAAGACCCATCAGCCTGCGCCATCTAGAGTTTCTTGCTATTATATTATATATGTGAAATATAATTTCACTCTCACATATTATCCCATCATCTGCATGTGTTCTTCCTCAGTCTCACAGCAGCTCTTCCTCTGTGACTGATGTGGCACGGACACATAGGCGTCCCATCTCTGCTGTGTGGTGTCTGATAATAAAGCCAGTCTGGCTGAGCTCTACGTCACGTGCACTGCAGCGTCTGGCACACCGCAGTATGCACCACATGAGAGAGGAGTAATGATACACTTCATATGGGCTTCACCCAAAGAGCTCATTTCATCAGAACGACATTATAGATGTAAGATGTTGAAGGAGAATCAAGGAGGAACATATTGAAACTTGAAACTTTTGTTGAGTGTCCATCTTCCATTTATCTGCGAGCATTATTTTTTATCAGTGTCTGTTTGATTTATTAATGCAATCATGTACATGCATTTATGTTTTTGCAGTCTTACCATCAGCCCTACATGCAGTTAATGCAGTGTGCATTCATTTTTGAGACTCCCTCTTCTGGTGAAACATGATAAATTTGTATAAAACACAATGGCAGTGTTTGGAAAGGCATACTATCTTACTATTTCAGTATATATGTTGAATGCACAATTATATTGTATATGAATCATGTTTGAAACATTCAGTGTTACATTATTTGTTTCTGAATTAATCCAGATATCCGCAGATTATATATATTTATATATACACTGTATAAGCATTATTGGAAATATGACACTATATGAAATATATGTACATATTATATTGTATTAAAAAACAAGCAGAGAATTAGTTACGAAAAGTTTTTTTTTTTTTTTATTTTAAACACCTCTTATCCCGAGACACACTTGTCCCTTTTTTTGTTCTGCAAGTATTAGAGTGCAAATTCCAACACAAATAAGAAAAAAAATAAAATAAATAAAAGCCATTTTGTTATTTACAATCCAGCAGATTACATTAACAAACAAAAAAGTACTTTCATATAAACATAAAAAACAGTCAACACAAAAATAGTCAGGTGAAGATCATGGCATTCGGTCTAAGTCTAGGTCCACATCACAATCTGTACAAACTCTGATCCATGCAAGAGAAGTCCAATATGATGAGAGTCTATCAATTCAACAATAATGTGTGTGGAGGTGAAAGAGATGATATGGCACAGTTACTAAAAACACAGACGCCAACATAGTGATCAAGTGCACATCGCATTCAGGATCATTTATAGAGACAAACGTTAGCTTTTAAGGACACCTCGAGAAGATTACAGCGTTTACTGATGCATCGTGGGATTTGGTTCTGTAAACCAGTTATTGAGAGTAGTCAGTACGGGTCATAATGGTCAGACGGGGTACAGAGTGAGCATGTCTAGCGTCAGAGGTCACCACAAGAGTGGACAAACACTCCTGTGGATAGGGTGGATGCTAAAATAGCACTGTTAATTATGGCACTGCATCATCTATGCTGTTCAAGCAGTGCTGACTAGCAGTGGTTGGTTAGTATGCTAATAAAACAGCTGCATCGCTTCCAGTTAACCTAGTTACTAAATCCAGTGCCCATTTTCACACTCAACCTAGCACGAGAATGATCTGCTCTGAACACCCTTTCTAGCGTTCACACATATACTGTATATGGTAACACTTCACAATCAGGCTCCATTTGTTAACATCAGTTAAGTTTGAGAGATTTTGCAATTGCAACTATTTTTCAAAATTGTGGGATAAATTGCAATTGCGAGCTTTTTTTAATCTTGCAAGTGGGACTTCATAACTCTCAATTCTG
Source organism: Opsariichthys bidens (assembly GCA_037194245.1). Classification (NCBI taxonomy): domain Eukaryota; kingdom Metazoa; phylum Chordata; class Actinopteri; order Cypriniformes; family Xenocyprididae; genus Opsariichthys; species Opsariichthys bidens. Next base: position 24,431,722 of record CM074285.1, on the reverse strand, counting down.
ACTTTATTTCTAAGAATTGCGACTTTATATATTTTCTTACAATTGTGAGTTATTATTAAGTCCGAACTGCAAGATAAAAAAAAACTTGAAATTAATCTCACAAAAATATTTACTTTTGCAATTCCCAAAAATATTTCAAGATTATCATTCAATTGCGAATTTATATCCCACAATTCTAAGGAAAAAGTCAGAATTGGGAGACATGAACTCACAATTGGGAGTTATAAAGTCAGAAGATTAAATTTCTTAACTCACAATTGCAATTTTTCTCACAATTTTGAGTAATAGTCACTATCGTAAATCGTATTACAAGTTTCACAATGCTGTGAAAAAGTAAGAATTGAGAGACAAACTCGCAATTGTGAGATAAAAAAAAGAAGTCGCAATTTACAACCTTGTACTTCTTCTCAGAATTAAGACTTCATATCTTGCAATTCAGACTTTTTTTCTCAGAATTGAGACAAACTCTCAAATGCAAGTTTTACAGTCCAAATTACAAGACTTTATAACTTGCAATTTCTCACAATTTTGAGTCACAATTGCACCAAAAAAAAGCACTACAAGTTTATATCTCGCAATTGCGAATTTATAGAGAAAGCCATAAATGCGAGTTTATACCTCGCAATTTGGTCCTTTTTTCCTCAGAAATGTGAGATATACACTCGCAACTAAAAAGGCACAATTATCTATTTATTTTTAATTTCCTGGCGGAAAAAGCTTCCATAAAAACAAAAAGATGTATCTTTATGAACAGCTGTGTTGTGATGAACAAATGCTAACGAACAAAAAGTAACGTGGATCGCTCATTGTTAATTAATGCATTAATATTTACTAATGAAACCTTATTGTATAGTGTTACAAATATTAGTGTTTTTTTTTTGTGTGTGTGTGTGTGGGGGGGGGGGGGGGGTGTATAACAGATACTTTCTGTTTTCAACCTGATCAAGTCCTTTCAAGTCACATGAATTCAGTAGTTTGGAAAAGAAATAAAAAGGTACCTAAAATAAGTTATCTCCAATTTCCCTTTTCCCCCTTTGTGCAAATTTTCCCTTGTCACATGAGAATACAAATGCAATGGAGATGCATAATAGCAGTAGATTATTAAATCTCACGGAAAAAATTCCCTGTTGTCTCATGGATGAATCCCAAAGCTGACCAGTGTGTTTAGTCTTCCTCAGGGAGAGTGATTCACTGAAACTTAAACGGTAGATAAATTACATGATTCAGAGCGAATGGCGCCTGGACTGCGTCACACAAGCGTCCATTCTTGTATGTATAAGCACCTGCTCAGGACTAACCGGACTACTAAACTGGCTCTTTGACCAAAAATTTGGAAAAATCAGACTTGTAATTTTAGTATCAAGGTGAATGTAGGAGCGAATCAAACCTGACGTTCCAGCACTTTTAGCTTTGTTTGAGCCGAGTGAGAGGTTAGAGAGCAAGCCGGACTGAGGCGAGCGAGGCAGTAAAGGGCTCAAGAGGTGAGTTTGGAGTAACTCGGAGGCGAGAAGCGTCGCCGCAGGTATTTGAGGATGTAGAGCGGCAGGCAGCTGACCAAAGTGATGGCCGTCACCTTCCACACAAAAGACAGGGTGGCGATGAAATACACATCTGTGAAAGACACAAATAAAAATATTGTTAATGCGCATCTACTCATGCTGGATCCAGACTCTGATTCATACACAAAACTGGCAAAGAGTTTCTTCATCTGGCAAGGTCTAAATCTGATCGGCTGACTTGACACAATTTCCAGAAGTCAGGGAGATCCATCTGACAGGAAACAAAGTCACGTTTAGAAGATTTGAAAGAATCTGGAAAACTTTGCCGGGTTAGTGGCATGAAATCTTTTTTTTTGAATCTAACAAACGACTATTTCTTGTTTTAAAGTTTACCTGAAAATGTACTTTTTATAAATTTACTCTGATGCAGATACTGGTTTTAAAAAATTACAAAGTTTACATACATTTTCTGACTGCTGTGCAATGATTTAAAATTGTTTATATTTATAGATATTTTTAAGATATCTAAAGCTATTTTAAGGCACAAAGAAATTATTTTCGCTGGAAAACACTTTTAAATATGTCATTTTGATTATCAAAGATGTGTTTCTGAGGAATAAAATTATTGACTGCAGGTGGACTTTAATATTTCTAGGTTTTCTGTTACTTTCTCGGAAATGCTCGATGCAGAACTTTTTTTTATTAAACTAAGCCTAAAGAACCTATAAACCCCAAGAAGTTTCATTGTGACCAACCAATCAGATTGTATCAAACAGATTTTGCCATTTCCATCTGCATCAGACGGGTATGAGCAGACTAAATAATTAATAAAACAAATTTCTGATGCAGGTAACACTGTCAATCCCCTCAAGATCCAAAAGTCTGTTTCAAGTCTGTGTCACACACTCACGTAAAACTCTTTCCCATCGAGGGTTTTGTTCTATTCTTGTACACGAAACTTACAATGCCTGCTGAGTAATCCTTTGGCTCTTTTCAAAAACCCATCTTCCCAGAAATGTAAGGAACGACACCAGAACAGCGCTTGTGAAATCCTCTCAGACCACAGTCAGGTCAGTAGGAGAGGCACAGATCAAAAGCCGAAATGTAAGTTGGCCGAAATGTTTTTTTGCGATTGCTGGAAACTAGCGTCACACTGCGAGGCAGTCGCTGACCAGTCTTTGTTTAATGTGGTCAGGTGCCACACACCAGTGGAGTTGGACGGCACTCGGAGCGTTGCGGTGTCGGAACGCCTCATCAACACAACTGAAAGGACACTTGTTCGTGCGCTGTGAACGTGAGCCCCGAGATGGACACAAGTCATCTCCGCCATCATGGATCCATCATCTTCTCTGCCAGGATACGCACCGGGATCCAGTAACGAATTCACAACGTGACGTTGGTGGGCAAAAGGTCGTTGAATGTCTTGGATGCATTAGCAGAGATCAAAATCATTTTTGAGAAAGAAATCTAACTAAATGACTACACACCTTCTGACTAATCTGTTCATTTTTGGCCAGTTAAGAATTTATATGTATGTTTTTTAATAAAGAAAATTTTAATTAAATGTAAAAAAAACAAAAAAACAATTACAAATGCTCACATTTTTAAATTTATCATTTTATAAAAAACTTTTTTTTATTTAGCAGAAAATATAAAATAATTGAGCAGATATATGTACACTAAATATATAAAATAAATAAAATATTAACGCTATATATATATATATATATATATTTTTTTTTTTTTTTTTTTTTTTTTTTTTTACTTTTATGCCAATGACCTTCAGCTCTATCTCGCTGGGAAAAATAAGAATCGTTCAGTGTCTACAGTGACATAAAATGCTGGATGGACATGAACGTCTTACAGGGTAAACAAGGATAAAACTGAAATTATTATCTTTGCACCAATCAGTGCAGTCAATCAGCTTGCTTCACTCTCCTCAAATGTTTGCGTTTGTGTCAAAAATCTTGGAGTCATTTTTGCTTTGATAAGCACATTAGTGCTGTTGTAAAAAACAGTTTTTTCCAGCTAAGATCTATTGCCAAAATAAAGACAATGCTCTCTAAGACAGACATTGAAACTGTCCTTCATGCATCAAAGTCGGATTGCCTAATTCTCTATTATTTTTAAGCGATACATCGGATAATATCGCTCCAGATTCACAAATCGGATTCACATTCAGTCTCTTATACGTTACGTGTGCACGAGAGCAAGCATGAGCAATAAGTGTGGTGAAAACAGCTGAGCTACTGGCATGTGTACATTTAAAATAACATAAATATCTTTCTTTGTAAGAAAGTGTGCAACTCTTCAAATTGAGAAGCATTCTGATAAACACAAAGACCTTGGCCAGGGTAGCATCAACGCAGCAGGAAATGAGAGCAGGCTTGTGGTATTTCCCTCCGCAGTGAGCTCTGTATAGCGCTGTGGGCCGCGCTCGGGCTGCCTGATGTCGTACGCACACAGTGTACGAGAGATCGGGCCACAGCGGCCCTGGAATGCTGACTGAGGCAGATGGCCACATTTTATAGAATCAGATTTAACTCTCTCTGAGGAAAACAGTATTGCTTTTGAGGAATGTGGCCACATTCTTTACCTGGATGTGTCTGAAATTATGACGCCAAGATCGTTCGATAACAACAGGATTTCATGACGATAATAGGATATAAAACAGTTGCAAAACCTTGACCAGAAAGCCTAGATGAAACATATAATACCACTAAAAGGATATGAACACTGCAAAACTATATGTTAAGTAATGTTACAAATCCAAAAAAGTGATTAAGCCAAGACAACCCCAAGTGATTAGGGTAAAAAATATAACAGTCACACTTTAGTTTAGGGTCCAGCTCTCACTATTAACTACGACTTTCGCATTAATAAACTCCTAATTACTGCTTATTACTAGTTAGTAAGTTAGTTGTTAAGTTTAGGTATCGGGTAGGAAGAGATGTAAAATATGGCACAAATATATTAGTATCAAACATTTTTATTGAGAAGATTTTGGATCTCTCATTTTAACCAGAAAATACTGTCAACAGCCAGAAAAAAAAAAAAAAAATCACCATGTTTTTAGGAATACAATGTATAAAATCAGCCATATGATACAACAAACACTCTGTAAAAACCTCCAAAATATAAATAGGAATAAAATTGGAAAGTTTGGTGTATGAAGTGCTTCTGAAGTGGAGATGTTTTTCTTTCCACTAGTGTGAAAAAACACACTATGTAAAGAAAATATAGGCCAAAATCTCAAAACTGACAAGTGCATGAAAAAACAATGTCTTTGCCTGTGGTGTCTTCTTATAAAAAATGAAATATTTTATGTATGTATGTTTATATATATATATATATATATATATATATATATATATATATAAATAAACTTTAACTTGAATTATTATAACTTTTCTAAAAGTTGTTCAATAAATAAATAATAAAATAAAAAATTAAAAAATAATGTGCATGTTATTTGGGACCCATGTGTTTATTAATGCATACTCACCGATAAACTCGTGTAAGAAGACCAGGGATGCGATGTAGCAGGCCAGACTGAGGAGTTCGGCCACAATCATCAGCCAGTGCCAGGTCTGCACGGTCAGAGCCACCATCAGCAGCTCCGTCAGGATCAGAGATGTGAAGGAGATCGCCACGATGTGCACAAACTCTGACTCGAACAGGAGCAGAGCCCCGTACATGATGATGCTACCTGCGGAGAGCACAGCACATCTCTATCACCTTATATCTTTGAAGATGCTGAAGAGACTTCTAGACGTGTGCTTATATGCACTCATCGGCCACTTTATTAGGTACACCTTGCTACTATTGGGTTGGAGCCCTTTTGCCTTCAGAACTGCCTTAATTCTTCATGGCACAGAAGGTGCTGGAAACATTCCTCAGAGATTTTGGTCTATATTGTCATGACAGCATCACACAGTTACTGCAAATTTGTCGACTGGTAAAGAACATCCCAATGATGCTCTTTTGGATTGAGATCTGGACACTGTGGAGGCAGTTTGAGTTTAGTGTCATGTTCAAGAAACCAGTTTGAGATGATTTGAGCTTTGTGACATGGAGCTTCATCCTGCTGGAAATATCCATCAGAAGATGGTTCACTGTGGTCATAAAGGGATGGACATGGTCAGCAGCAAAACTCAGGTAGGGTGTGGTGTTTAAACAACAGCTCAGTTGGTATTAAGGGCCCCAAAGTGTGTCAAGAAAATATCCTCTACACCATTACACCACCAGAGCCTGAACAGTTGATACAAGACAGGATAAATCCATGCTTTCATGTTGTTTATACAAAATTCTGACCCTACCATCTGAATGCCGGAGCAGAAATCAAGACTCATCACACCAGGCAACGTTTTTCCAATCTTCTAGTGTCTAGTTTTGTTGAGCCCATGTGAATTGTAGCCTCAGTTTCCTGTTCTTATCTGACAGGAGTGTCACCGGTGTGTGCTGCTGTGGATCATCTGCTTCAAAGTTCAACGTTTTGTGTGTTCAGAGATGTTCTTCTGCAGACCTCGGTTGTAAGGAGTAGATATTTGAGTTACTGTTGCCTTTCTATCAGCTGAACCAGTCTGGCCATTCTCCTCTGGGATCAACAAGGCATTTTCTCCCACAGAACTGGGTATTTTCTCTTTTCGGCCCATTCTCTGTAAACTCTACAGACGCTTGTGTGTGAAAATCCCAGAAGATCAGCAGTTTCCGAAATACTCGGATCAGCCCGTCCAGCACCAAAAACCGTGCCACGTTCAAAGTCACTTTAATCACTTTTCTTTTCCATTCTGATGCGCAGTTTGAACTTCAGCAGATCCTCGTGACCTTACATGCCTAAATGTTGCAGCCATGTGATTGGCTGATATTTGCATTGACGAGCAGTTGAACAGGTGCATCTTATAATGTGGCCTGCGAGTTTATATAAACCTATCAATCATTTGCTCTAGTGAAAGCTTGGGTAGGGAGCATCCCTATGCCCTACTCCCTTCGAACAGCAGAGCCCTTGAAGTGGGGATTTTGGAGGGAGCAGGGCACTTTATGTAGCCATTTGGAGTGCACTAGGTGAAGGGAGCAACATAAGCTGTTCTTATGACAGAAATTTCTTTTTATTGCTATTAACATAGCTGTTGCAAATTAATATATATTTTAATATATGCTATATGAGTGTGTGAGTATATTACTCTGTTCTCAACTTTAAAACTTGCCATCTCTTCTTTGGACAATGCATTACTCGACACATTTATAACCTATAAAACTTATTTAAACATAACATGACAGAAATGTTTCAAATACATCACGAAAAAAGCTTGAATTGATATGTTTGTTGACTTGAATGAATGAATCGTGGGTATTCGCTGGGTCACATGACCATAAATGATCAAATTACTTCCTCGAAGTGACCATCGCATGTATTCTTCTCTAACGGCCTTGTGGAAGGGCCCTTCGTGAAGGGATTCAGTCGTTCACTTTCGTTTGGGGCACTCCTCCACTCGAAGCGCCCTTCAAGGGTGCCACTTGAAATTTGCCACATATATATATATATATATATATATACACATCAGTGAATTACAATGATTTCTGAAGGATCATGTGACATATATAACACAGAAAAGTGTTACTCTGATTTATTGGTGAAGGTTATTATTGGAGTAAAGGACTGGACATTCTTTCAAGTTAAATAAAGAAATTTTGTGTATTCATTTTTAGCTAAGATAAAAAGAAACCATTTGTCTCAGAACTGAGGATTCACTTTATGAGACCACAGAAAACCCCTGAGATTGTCCTATCGGCGATCTCAGGAAGAGGAAGAACACTTCCACGGATTTAGCTTTTTTTGAGCGCTTCCTGTCCTGAAGTGTTATTGTGAACTTTGAGCTCAACTCAAACACCACTGGGACAGAAAAACGTGATTGATACATACATGAAATTCAAGACGATTCAACTTTGGAGGCTCTATTTAAAGCATAAATGTAAACATGCTACAGATGGGAGAATTTGGATGGAAATAACTCATCTAAATGAATAATGGGGGCTATAGGAGATCTCTTTTAAAAACAAGCTCTCAAAGAAGTGAGGAAATACCCAGCGCAGTCTAAAGCAAACAGAATCACCTTATAAACGAATGGAATGACAAAGTGTGACGCTGAAAGATTTACACACAAAGGCAGCAGGGTGGAGGCCGCTAGTGCGGCTCAAAAAGCAATCGTGGAAAACCTCCTTGTGTTATTCGACTATTGTAGCCCCAGACACAAATAAACTATTCAGTGCGGGCGAGCAAAAACACGTGTGTGGGTTTTGTTTGGATGAAACAACATTCACCGCACTGTGCTGCTGCTGCCGCTTCCTTAACAAGCCTCTGAATGGACGTTACAAACACAGTTACGCTTCAGTCAGTGGGAGACATAAATGGTCTACTCAATTTACAACACAACTACTTTGTTGAGTGAAGGTTGTGGCATAGTTCACACAATGCACCATATGGAAAAATAACCAGATTATTCGCTTACCTTGGTAGATACTGATCAAGACCCATATTAAGAATGTTTTGAACGAGAGAGGCCGTCCCTGAAAACAATTACATCTATTAATATTTTTTTTAAAAACACACACACAGAAAAGATTCATAAAATAAACAGTCTTAGGTTTTTCGTTTGAGAATGATAGGATCAAAGCTACCTTTAGAAGATCTTTGTAAAGTTCGGGATATAACATGGCCACCTCAGACTTGACATCTTTATCCAAAACCAGGGAGAAAACCGGGAACATGGTGTAGATAGTGGAGTAGCTGTGATCGGTACAGAAAAATGTAAAAGTTGCTACGGTTGCATTTATTTGATCATAAATACAGTACAATTGTGAAATGTTATTACAATTATTTTAATACAATAGAAATACAATTATAACAGTCTAAAATAATATTTCCTATTTTAAAGCTAAATTTATTCTGAATTTCCAGTCTTTAGTGTCACACAATCCTTCAGAAATTATTCTAATATGCTTATTTGCTGCTCAAGAAACATTTCTTATTATTAGCAATTTTGAAAATACGTTCTGTGAGATATTCTACAAGATTCTTTGAAAGTTCAGAAGAACAGCATTTATTTGAAATGGAAATCTTTTGCAACATTTTAATGTCTTTACGCTCACTTATGATCATTTTAATGTGGCCTTGCTGAAGTATTAATTTCTTATTAAAATCATACTGACTGATTGATTTGAGTGGTAGTTATATAAAGCGACATATTAAAAAATATATCGAAAATTTTCCATTAAAGCCCTATTCAAAACGACCTTCAGTTACAATTCTACCATATCACTCGACGTCTGTGATTTCATAATTCGGACAGGACTAACAGCTCCGTGTTAATTACAGAGGTGGGGTTTAGATTTTCTTGCGTCCATCGCGCCCATGACTTTTAATTAATTATTTATTTAGATATAATCCTAATTTATTATAAAACCCTATTTAAGTATGCTTCTTATTGCATAAGAGAGCAGAAAAATCTAGACAGATATCTCACCCTTACCCGACACAGATTAAAATGGGCAGTCTTCACAGTTTCTGCGATTTGGCTCTATTTATTAATTTTGTCATTTTATTTTTTCATCAAATACCATCCATAATGAATTGAAATAAAAGCATGTGAAAGATTGGTTCGGAAATGGTAGCTCGGGTACGTCAAAAAAACAGGCTTGTATAATACGATATTACCAATCACAGTCATTAGCATTCGGACGGGATTAAAGTTTGCCGAAAAACAGAAGGTAATGCCTTCCCCTGGTAAAATTCGCATTCCAAGGGCTAAACATCATTGTTATTTGGGGTCGCTTCAACCCCCGGACATGAAAAACAATCCGCGGCAACACTGCTGATGATGTTCCAGTTATCATCATCACTGGACAAGGATTTTAAAAATCATTTGATAATGTTTGCATTCACAAAAATACCATTTATAGCCAATTAAATATCACAGCACAACTTCTAAAAATGTGTATTTTACAGTATATATATTAATCTTTTTCATAACTTCTCCAGGCCAGGGAAATTCTTTGAGGCAATAACTGAAAAATCAAGCTCTGCGATACAAATTTTGCAAATTTGTACACAGAATCCCCCACATTTCATATGCAGATTTAGATTCCCAGCTGTACTAGTGTAGGTGAAATTTCCGCTTTATTCTCTCACTGTCCCGAACTCTTTTGCAGTGAATTAGAAGAGCCTGTCCGCTTTAACCCCTTGTTCATTTCAGACTTCACAAAGGACTCTTTTGATGGACATCAGCTTTGGCATTCTTCTTCTAGCTCAGTGGCTGTGACTCTTGATGGAACAAAACCCTCAGCAATCCTCTAATGTCAGAGCTGCCTGAAACACATGGCTGAAATGCCAGAGAGATTTCACCGAGTGCAAATGAGTCATCGTCACTCGCACACTCACCCAATAATGAGGAAGCCTTGATAAAGCGGAACAGATGCAAAGTAGAACACAGAGGAGAACACGGCCTGTGAGGACACACGAGAAGAAGAACATGTTATATTCATTGGTCCTGTCAATTGGGGGTACAATAGTGCAGTAATGGTTTTAGATGGCAATGCAGTGGTACTTTGATATAGACCATGGTACTAAATGATTACCATGTTCATATACAAAGGTATTGTTTTATTGTACAGTAGTGGCAAGTGATGTCCAGCATAGGAAAATTGACATCTTCACCAATTTTTTTATGAAACATGCCAAATTGTGTGGACATTTTGGCTGTCATACAAAGAAATTAAGAACAAATGCAAAAACAATAGAGAAATATTAACAAAGTATTAATGACTAGGGGTGTGACGAGACAGTTAGCTCATAAAACGGGACAAGACACGAGATTGAGTTCATGAGAAGATTTTTACACAGTATTTTAAAGAAATTCTCAATGACGAAATACATAATTAGAAAAATAGTCAGCAGGTACATTTGAAATGTTTTAACTAATCTTGTAATGAATTTTGAATTTGAATCATTATATGTAGTAAAAGACAATCCTCAAGCACTGTAAATGGTTTTGCCACAAACTAAACTGACTGGCTTCTCTCCTGTATGATTTCATGCGTCTCTTACTGTACATGATTTATGAACTTCTACAACTTTTGACCTCCTAACTGAACTCCTTTCCACAAATTGATCATAGGAATAAAAACAGTATAAATACAAATTAACAACAGTTTTTTCTTAGTCTTAAGAGCAAAAATAATCAAAGTACTCTCTTAATATCCAAAGTGCAAATATTTCCTATTTCCTCTCGGCGGTGCTGAGAGCGCATTCTACAAAACATTTATCAGACGCTTAGGCTCCGTTGTGCAACGAATCCTCCGCCATGGTCTCGTCAGTCATCTCGTCACTTACTCTCTTTACGTGATCAGTGAACTCTGATTCCTCATATTGAACTGAAGTGACCATTATTCAACTGAATTAAATGGTTTTTATTTCTATTTACCCTCACACTCCATCACGGCAATATCGCGAGACAGATTTTCACCCCGTCACACCCCTTTTAATAACTGATTATGTTGTAGTTACTACATGCATTTTTTTTTTTGCATAGTAAATAAACCACGTAGCTGTAGCTTGCCGTTTTTGCCAAATAATTTTGTCAGATAAATACCTTAACCATGTTTTCTTTGTTTTTCCTTTGTATTTAAACTATTTAAAACAGTTTCATATTATAAAAAAAACTTGGAACTACCATTGTACATCTAAAAATTATATCTAAAAATAAATATAATTATAATAATATAAATAAATATTATAAGTAATATATAAGCATTACCATGGACCATAACCAAAAAACTGCGTTATTACTGTGATTTCTATTACCATGAAATCATCCAAAGTGCATGTCTAAAATACTATAACAATGCACTGGTATTTTGTGTTAAAATTAAAATTATACTATGGTATATGGTATAAAATAACCTGTATACCATGTATAAATGCATGTTCTTTTTTAAGATATGAAACATTCAACACGACACTGTGTTTATTTGCAGCTACTGTGATTCATGGGCTAGTGGAGGATAAGTACTCGAGCAGACGCACACACTCAGACGCTACCTGCATGGTGCTGATGCACAGACTCCGGTGGATGACAAACTGGCTGAGTGCAGCGGACCGTTTGTAGCTGTTTCTGCCGTGGACCATGAGCAGTCTGCCCAAGTGCTTAAACTGAGTGATGGAGAAATCTGCGGCCAGAGACGCCTGCTTCCCTTCCTGCACACACAGATAAATAAACAAACAGGTCAGAGCGCTTACACACGCTTTTTTGGACCATGAGCAAGAATGTTTTCTAGATTAAGCCGAGCTATATTAAGCATCTTCGGATCACCGGGCAGTTTACGAGTGACTGGCTAAAGCAAAAATGGAATAAAAATAACGTCCCACATAACCACGTCAAGTCAATCAAGCCTTAAGCTGTGTTAGTCATGAATGACTCAATATCACTTAACCTTCCCATAACGTCTCATTTTGATGACCTGGAAAGCTCGCTTGGTGCACCACAAGTGGGTCAACCTTGGCTTTGTAGTATTTTAGGTACATTTAGACTCATAAAACGTCTGACGTCTAAAACATCTGACGTCTAAAACGTCCTGAAATCAGACTACCCTGAACTAAACTGTAGTGTCAATTTTGAAATCTTTCATGGTCCGGGCTAAGACAACATGATGTTCCATTATAAAGTATTTAACATCCATGATGTGACATATTTTTGATATTAATATGGCTAGTCCTGATTGGTCTACACAACTAGGTATATGTTTTCAATTAGATCCCTAGCCCTACTATTAAAATAAAATAAACAAATAATCAAAATAAACTAAAAATCTAGGTGAATAAGAAAGAAAAAGCAGCTGAACACATTAAATGACTAGTTATTAACAATATAGCATGGTCTCAAATGCCTTACTGCTTAACTAAATATTACATTTTAAATTTATATAAATGATTACCAATTAAAGTCGTGTCAGGGACTGAGAAAGTATTACAATTAAAAATTAATGCTGTCAATCAATCATTTTTTTTTTTTTTAAAAATCACTTTTTAGTAATTAATCGCACCTAACAGAGTTTTTATTATATTTTTGTATTGTAATAATTTCACATTTAATCTACAAATTAATGTATAAACAACATAAAGACATTGTTTTTTTTTATATTTGATTTAACAGATACAAAATATCTAAAATCAAAGCAGTTATCAATCACTTCAAAATCATCACTGCATAATTTATATTAAAATATAGATTAATTTTTATTAAAGCTACAAAAGTTTTTCCGATTTTCTTTTGTTCTTTGATTAACATTAACGGCAGACTTTAGCAGGTTTATTAGGCTGCTGTCACTTTAAGACCTGCCGCACATGACGCAGATCTGCATCCTAACTGTTTGTGTTCATTTAAAACTTATTTAACTCATATGTGCTAATGATGCTACTTGAAAATAAAAATGGGCATTTTGGCATAATTCTTTGTTTTTGTGTCTTGTCGCGCTTGAATGGTTTAAAAGCATTTGCATGAATAAGTGCATGATCATATAACGTACCGCTAGCTAAAGGATGACGGAGAAAAATGGATGCTGGGTTAATTGTGTTAAATATTTTTAAAGAATTAAAATGTAAAAATTAATTGCATGTCTTAATGCGGTAATTTTGACAGCACTATTAAAAATCTATATAAAAACAGACATTGTATTTTTAAAATTATATTAGTAAGACCAGAAACTTCTATTTTCATTTGATTTTATGACAATAACACGCTGTAAATCAGTCATTGGAAGTTGTTGCGTGAATGTTTGGATGTTCAGTGTCATGCAATGTAAGAAATGTGAGAATCTGTCAAATCCATGTAAATGAGCCTGTGTTTGAGCGCAGATGGAGGGAAGACTCCGGAAGCAGGCGACAGTGTGTGTGACAGGACTGCTGCTCAGGGAACTGGTAGCTCTTACTTTGCCCTCCACTCCCACGCCACAGTCTGCTTCCTGGATCATGCTGACATCATTTCCTCCATCCCCTGAGAAAGAGAAAACAGTGAGTGATGAGCCAGTGACAACTGGTGCCGTGACCCAGACTGAGACCTTACGAAAGGGCAAGGGAAACTTATATATTGATTATGGCATCTGCTAATATTAATGCTTAGATTTGATTTTTTTTTAGATATCAGCAATGGTCTGAACTGGATGATACTGAAAGCACTAAACAGTTATCTAGTCATCTAGATTTCTACTGTACATTGCAATGTTTTCGTGTCTGATTTCATTTTATGTATTTAATTTAATTTCTAAATTACAGCTTCAAATGTCTATATCTGATCATTCTTATTATATTTATTAATAAAGATAAATAATAATCATAATAATGTTTATTAATTCATTTAAGTCTGTTTTTATTCATGACCACAAGTAAAAATACACAAAAGATAACACACACACACAAAAATAAAGACAATAAAGTGCTGCAGGGATTAAAGTCGATAAAAACAAGTCATTTTTTTAAAAAAATTAAAGATTTGTCGATACCAAGTCGGTACTGAAATTTTAAAAATTTGCAGAATCGTAAACACTTCGGATTGGGCAATGTGTTTACGCACTCATCAGATATGTCTGTGATTGGCTACAATGATCAACGCTTCAAAAACATGTTGTAAATAGACATCAATGACGCTCTTCACAGAGCGCTTACACAGATACACACGGGAGCTGATAGTCGCCTGCTTTAAACTCTCCCGCTCGGAATTGAGGTCGGTACTTTTGACAACACTATGGCGAACACGAGCTCAAGATATTTTCGAGTTTTAATATGCGACATATAATACATCTGTAATACATTCTAATTTTTTGGATTAATTTAAAGCTTTTACTCATCTTGTAAAAGTCGGTTACTAACAAGTGTCTAAATGGGACACAGAGGATGTCTGGGACACTAAACATGGGTAAACTCATCTACTCACTAGTCTACTTTTACACCCTCAATGCGTTTATAATCACACTCTTGCAAACTATTCTAACGCAAAACTTTCAAAAAGATGGATTGAAATAATGACGGGAAGAGTTGCCAGTGGTGACACTGAAGTCATGTGACCGTGGTGTAGTTCGTTTATATCCTGTTTAGCTTTATACTTCAAGGAGCTTATTTTCTGCAATAATCCAAAAACCAACGGAAAATCCTATTGGGTTTTTGTTCGAGGAAACCAGGGTGATGCTAACTAACTATATGTCCGCACTGCAGCACTGTATGTTTAAGTGATTTAGTGTCAGAGGAAGTGCACAAGGCCAGTGGCTTCTGCATACTCACCCACGGCACAGGTGAGTTTGCCGGTACGTTCCTGCAGCAGACGTACAATCTGAGCTTTCTGTGTGTGGGAGCGCAGCGGCAGCACACGACAGCCGGACACTGGCATGCTAACTCCATAAACTCATACTCGTAATACTTCAGACAGACCTGCAACAACCAGAACAACAGGTCTGAGAACAGGCCATGTCTCTTGAGACAATTCAAATGTAATGTTCGTTCAAATGTAAGGTGCACATGTGGGCTCACATTACCTCCAGAGAGTCTCCCGATATCACCAGCGCGCAGTCGTGTTTCCTCCTGAAGGCGTTGAGCTCAAGGTGAGCTTCGCTTCGAGTGGTTACCTGCAACCCATCGGAGAGCTCACCATCAGGAGTGTTTTTTTCTCACACAAACACACAATCAGCCACTCGGATAATGATCTCAGCGGTGAACCGCAGCAAGATCCCCTGACTGAGATATTAACTTCAGCTGTCAGTTGCGTTGCAGTCCGTGCTAGATTCATCTAGCTATCTGCTCAACTGTCTAAACTGTGAGGTTTACATTGCCTGCTGTCTGCAAGTTTCACACAGGAAGCTCACCATTACTAACTGTAGCTTTTGTATTTACAGATGGCTTTAGGCAGATATGGCTTTCACCTCAGAATTTAAATCTCCTGATTATTTAATCACCCCCATGTCATCCAAGATGTTTATGTCTTTCTTTCTTCGGTCGAAAAGAAGTGAAGATTTTTGAGGAGAACATTCCATGATTTTTCTCCATATTCTGGACTTCAACCGCTACCAACGTGTTGAAGGTCCAAATGTCAGTTTCAGTGGAGCCTCAAAGGGCTCTACGTGATCCAGACGAGGAATAAGGGTCTTGTGACGTTGGCGGAAGAATCGCGGTAGGGCGAAAAACTCATCCAACATCGTTGTTTTAAAATTTTTTGGCTTAGTTTTTGCATATCCGCTTCATAGAGACTGGATTGGTACTTCCGCCTACATCACGTGTGACTTTTCCAACGTGATTACATTATGTGTAGCACATTGTGGAGCAGTGCAAGATGAGCATTTGTGGTTAAAAATTATATAATATATATATATATATATATATATATTATATTTTTTTTTTTTTTTTTTCTTTTAAGGGAATAAGACCCTTATTCCTCATCTGGGATCATGTAGAGCCCTTTGAAACTGCACTGAATTTGACATTGTTGGTCCCTGTTGAAGTCCACTATATGGAGAAAAATCCTGGAATGTTTTCCTCAAAAACCTTAATTTTTTTTTTGTCTGAGGAAAGAAAGACAGAAACATCTTGGATGACATGGGGGTGAGTAAATTAACAGGAAATTTGAATTCTAAAGTGAACTCATTCTTTAATATGTCAGATTGAAAGTTTAAAGGAATAAACAAACTTGTATGTCTTTCTTTCTACTGTGAACTACTAAAGGAGATGTTAGTAAGAAAGTTCAGGCTGCTCTTTTCCATACAACAAACATCACACAGGTTTGGAACGACAAGAACGTGAGTTTATCATTTTCAGGTGAAAATCTCAAAACATGAACCACAACCAATTTTGTACACACAAAGCTCCTCGCCAATGGAGGATGTTTTCTAATTGGTGTACGTTCGTATCAGAGCAATTCATCTGTCAATTTCAAACACACCAGACATCAATCTGGATGCCATTTGTGTCCAGGAGGAAGCCAATCCAGATGCCGCTTCGATCCAGAGGGAACGAGGTGCCTGTTTTCATGTTGTGCCAGCCATTGTCTTTTGTTTCCAGGAACTGCTGCTGCGGGGAAGATTCAACCTTCCTCAGAGCGGCCTATCTTTCAGTGGCAGCATGCCACATGGGAACTCCACAAGAGCTCGTAGAGTCACGTTTCACATAAAGAGGGCACAGGATGCTACTTTCCCTGTTTGGTTCTCTGAATGCAACTAAACTCTGTCAAGCTTTGGATCACATTTGAGTTGGAGACATTTGGGAGACAGGTTTTTTTTTTTTTTTTTAATGAGCTTACATACACACTACATGAAAAGCTGGGGTTATGTAGTCTTTATAATTATTTTATAATTTATAAATATTTATTTTATAATTATTTATCCTTTTATTTTATGTATTATTAATATTACTACCTTTATAATGTAAAAAAAAAGTTTCAGTTTCCACAAAAATATTATGCGGCATAACTGTTTTCAACATTGATTATAATAAGAAATGTTTCTATTAGAATGATTTCTGAAGGATCACGTGACACTGAAGAATGGAGAAACGATGCAGAAATTTCAGCTTCAAATTTCACTGGAATAAATTGTATTTTAAAATATATTAAAAAAAATTTTTTAAATTGCAATAACAATACAATTTATAATATTATTAGAATCACAATATCACTGTATTTTGATCAAATAAATTCATCTTTGGTGGTCATAAGACTTATTGAAAAAACATTAAACATATTTACCAACCCATTACTTTTGAACGGTAGTATATGTAAGCTGTTTCCGCCAAAGGAATAAAAAAATTTATAATAATTGTGACTTTTCAGGATAATTGAGACTTATCTCACAGTTCTGACTTTTTTCTCACAAACGCGAGATAAAGTCAGAATTGTGATATAAAGTCCCAATTGTGAATTTATATCATGCAATTTCTGAGAAAAAAAAGTCAGAATAGCTAGATGTGAACTTCCATTTGCTTGAAAAAAAGTCAGAATTGTGAGATAAAAAGTCGCAATTACCTTTTTTATGTTTTATTCAGTGGTGGAAACAAGCCACCATAAGAATATACATTTGCGACTGATTATGTCTTTGTTTTGGTCAAGGTGATTTACACTAGCGGGCAGCATTCTTTGCTCCTGGTCTCTCATTTCCAGATTTTTTCTCCCAAAATGATATCCCAAAAAATAAAGCACAATAACAAGCATAGTCCCAAACCATTTACATTTCACTATCCTAAAAATATAAGTCTTTTTCATGCTCTTAAGTGTCTCCAGAAAGATTCAGGCACCATTAAAATATCTACTATTACATAATGAAAGATTTGCAACCCTTAAATAAGCGTTGCCCATTTCTCCTGCACAGAAGTTAGCCAATTAGAGTTTGTCTGAGGATCTAGAGCCTGTTTGTATAGGTCATGATATATTTACTGGTGCGAAGAACCTTATTGCTTAACCTGAGGCGGGGAATAAATCATTGTAGAAATGTAAGAAATGCCCCATTTAAAAACGATGGTTGAAATAAGTAGTCTGGAGTGGACTTACAGGCCTGAACACGTGGATGTCCTGATTGCGGGTCACTAGATGGGCGTTCTTGGCTGTGCAGGTTGCAGTCTCTAATTTGTCCCCGGTCAACATCCAAACCTGGACAAAGAACAGGTTTCGTTAAATTAGGCCTTACACTGATGTACCTAAGCGCTTGTGTTCACACGTCAACAAGCAAACCATTTTAGAAGCATACAGCGAAATTCTACATGTGACAAGACTGTAGAAATGCAATAATATAGTGTATTTGAGTCATTTTCGTATTCCAAACCAAGCATAATGATAAATCACATCTCTTTGATGTTAATTTGAGTTTTCGTCCAAAGCAGTTGTAACCGCCAAGAGCGTTGCATGTCGAGACATTTTGATGAACCCTTCTATTTTTGGCGCATTGTGCTAGTGGCTCCGCCCACAGTGAAATCTCATTGTCTGTGCATGTTTGTGCGTGCAGGCACTGACTTTGATGCCAGCGTTGCGCAGAATCTCCAGAGTGGGTCTGACATCGGCCTGTAGTTGGTCCTCCACTCCAGTGAGACACAAGAGCTCCATTTCCATCTCCAGACTCTCGATCACTGTGGCGACCTTCAGCGAGCGATCGTGCACGCTCAACTTGGCCTGGACGTAGCGAGCCTGCGGCACACGTGACATGTACGACACAATATAAGTAACACACATTTATTTTATATTTTACATGATGTTTAGGGGCTTGTTTACTTGTAACTATCCAGCAAAAATAAAATTTTGAATATTCGTAATTCAATATAAATATAAAAATGTTTTATTTAGATTTAATGCCATGACACATTTTAACTCCAGCCGTCATAAATCGCTCGCATTGCACAAAGACCTTCATTCAGCAAAGAAAAAATGCTGTCAATAATAATAATAAATAATCTGATGGTTTTTTTTTGGAGTTTATATTATTATATTAAGAGATTTTAAATATATATATATATATATATATATATATATATATTTAATTCAGATTTAATGGATACAGTTCCTCTTTTAAGGGAAGAAACAATATTTTATGAGGTAACTATTTTTTTAATGGAAAATTAGGTGAATGTATTTATTGCACTAAATAAATTCATTATTTATACATAATAATAATAATCTGTTAAAAGTATTAATGATTATAATAATTATAACAAACAAAACATTTTGTTTATAAAAATAATTATTTTTTAACAAATTTAGTACTGTCAAATCAATTAATTACAATTAATTGCATCTTAATTGCAACTTAAAAGTTTATAAATATATGTGTGTGTGTGTATATGGATTACTGGCATGTGTATATTAATAAGCCATATATACCATAATAATGAGCCTTTATAATACATAGCCTAATCGGTGCTCAAGCGCACACATAAAGATTGCCACAGCACACTGGCAAAAGTAATGATTATGAATGTGTGGTGAAAAAAAAACAAGGATTTTAATAATTTGTTGATAATGTTTTCTGGGTGGCTACTCTACTCTACTCTTGATATAAAACCAAAATGACGGAGTATTTTAAAGGGTTAGTTCAGACTCACTGAACCATCGGATTTCATCAAAAATATCTTCATTTGTGTTCTGAAGATGAACGAAGGTCTTACGGGTGTAGAACACATGAGGGTTAGAAATGAATGACACAATTTTCATTTTTGGGTGAACTAACCCTTTAAGTTAAATGCAAGGGATCGCGTCGGCCTCCATGTCTTGCAGTAAGCGTGCTATGCTTTAGCTTCCACACTCCACACAAACACTTGGATCAGTGGCTAATAGCTCACATTTATCTATGTTATAACGTTAGAGCGAGCAGCCAAGAAAAGTTGTCACTACTTACATGTATCAAATGATAAGCCATATTTGAGGTCGATAGATGATTGGTCGCAAATATTGATCTGTCCCTCACAGACTGTGTGATTTCGCCACCAGTTTTTATTTTCCGACTAATAACATTTTTTGTTGATTAAGCCTCTTCTAACTGACTAATGATTAGTTTACTATTAAGGGGCATCCCTTATATTTACAAACATTTATGTTATAATCGCAATTAATCGACTTCACAGCACACTGGACACAATTCATTTGTTGATTATGTGTTATGGTTATTAGCTAAAATTCATCTAACGCTGATCTCTAAACACTGCTCTGTATTTTTTCCTAAAATCAATGAAAGCATATCAGACACAGTCAAATAATCACTGTCAAAGTCACACAACCTCGCACTGACCCCTCAAAACGATGTGCCACTCTGTTGAGCGAAGCCAGAGCGCAGTTTTGAGGGCACGGCCCACAATCTCGCTGAGATAAAGACCAAACAATGTGTGCGCGAGTCACACAGGAACACACTCTCACTCGGTGACTCACACACTCGGTGAGTC
This sequence comes from Opsariichthys bidens, assembly GCA_037194245.1. Lineage (NCBI taxonomy): Eukaryota > Metazoa > Chordata > Actinopteri > Cypriniformes > Xenocyprididae > Opsariichthys > Opsariichthys bidens. Next base: position 24,411,274 of record CM074285.1, on the reverse strand, counting down.
ACTGCCGCCCACCCGCTCGCACACAATTACACACTTCAGCTCTGAGAGTGGGAACATGGGCCTGGGAGAAGAAACAACTCTTTCTCTGAGCGTGTGGGCGGGGTAACTTTCATTTTGGGGGTGTTCCCTGTGGAAAACATGTTACATTTCTTTGTGACAATTACTGTTGACGATGGATGGTTGCTAGGAAACCTTTTAATCCGGCTAAATATAGACCAGCACCTGGATATTGTAGTTATAAACATCCAAAGGTCAGCGTCTATACCAGCGGTTCTCAGGACCCCGTTTAACATCGGACACTTAACAAGAAAGTTCAAATGCAACAAATACGTTCTTTTCAATTCTAACATTTGGACAAAAAATGCAAAATTATCTACATGATACAAGCCGAAAAGCAAAATTGACACGTTGCCCAAATATTTTATCGACATAGTCATATTACCAAGCAACAGTAATATGAAACTGCACCAAAATATTTTGATTTCAGCTCAACTGGATGCACGGCCCGACGATCAAGAACAAAAGTGTCTTTTCTGCTCCCTTTTAGAGCTTGATAAGCCTATTTATATTGATGCACCATGATATGGTTAGATGAATGTTATAATTTGCATCATGTTTTTCGTGATTGTCACACAGACCTGTGACTCACTTTTAGGTCATAACCCACCAGTTAGGAATCACTGGTCTATAGCTTTAAAAAAAAAAATAACAGAAATTGTGTTTCTCAGTATCTACAAAAGTGTTGTCTGGCCTAAGAAAATTGACATATTCAAACATTATTAAAAATGAGTTTGATTTTGTTTTATTTGTGATAAAAATGCCAAATTGCGCAGACATAATTTTTTGGACAGACTGTCATAAAAAGAAAGTATAATCACATGCAAAAACAAGAGGGAACCAATGAAAACGGATTGTGTTGTAGTCAATAAAAATAAACAGTAAAATGAACCTTTTTTGCCAAATAATTTTGTCAGATAAAAACTTTAACCAGGTTTAGTGTTTTGTTCTTCTCTCATATTTAAAATAGTTAAAAAGATTAACATATTTTCCACAGATTTTGATGGTTTGATCAAACTTGTAGGGTTATTAAAAACAAATATCAACTCTAGACATGCTTTACCTGCTCAAATCAATGATGGGAAAGAAAGTCGAAGAAAAACAAGTGGTCAATTCAGTGATTTTAATTACAAAAAGTGCTTATTTAAATTAAAATGTTTAAATTATATATTTAAATGAATACTTATTTAAATTATTCCAAAGAATCTCTCTTTATCAGAGAAGATCAGCATTGAATGTAAATAATTCGATTAAAATTTGAACTCACTGACAGCTCTAAAAAGGTGACTTATTCTGTTATAGCTTGAGTTGAATGAATTGTCATTTGGGAGTGAAATGGCCGTCAGCCAGCCGTAACCTCCTGGTGTCTGTAACCGTCTGTGAAATATGCCGACTGTGTCTCTTGGTGATGTGTAAATCAGACCTACTGCCCAGAGTAAATATACCAATATTTTTCTTCTTTTCTTTTTTTCAATATAAGAAAATTATACATTATAATTTTTTTAAAAATTCGGATTTTATTCCAATTTATAGTTAATTATTTATAATTTTATCATTATAATTATTATATAATTTTTTTTTAATATATATTATATTATTATTACTACTACTTTTATAAAGTGAAAATAAAATCCATTTTTATTTTCTTTTTTATTTAAAATTTTCAATTCAAAGAATCCTGAAAACGTATCACATTTCGACAATAATATGAACTGTTTTCAACACTGATAAAACGAGATAACACGTTTCTTGAGCAGGAAATCATCTTATTAGAATGATTTCTGAAGGACTGGAGGAATGATGCAGAAAATTCAGCTTTGATAACAGAAATAAATATTTTAAAATGTATTAAAACACAACTTTTAAATTATAAAAATATTTCACAATACTACTGTTTTTACTGTATTTTTAATAAAAATAAAAGCAGCCATGATGAACATAAGAGACGTCTTTAAAAAACAATAAAAATTTTGAATGATTGTGAACTGATATATTGCCATCCACAATAACTACCGCAGAATTTTGAAAATGTTTTATTTTTTTTGGACCTTAAGTCCTTAAAATCGTCATACACCAATCTATTTTTCTTTAGTATTAACAAAATACCAATTATTCAGCCCTATATTTTACTCCATGACTAAGTGTTGAAAACTCACCTCAAAATCTTGGTATTGTTCTTCCGTTAGGGATTTTTTGGCCACCACTAGCACCCTCAAACCTTCCCTGGCCATATTCCCACACTGATAGAGAAAAGAAAAGAAAATTCCCAACATATAAGTCATGAAGCTTCTTGGCATAAGCATTACGTGAATCTAATATTATTTTTATTTTATTTTTTTTTAAAGTGAAATTACCTCCTCCTCGAGCCAGTCGTTATACTGAACAATGCCGGCCATCACCACATCAGCACCCTTCATGTAAAACGTGATCTCTCCGGTGGATTCATCCTTACAAACATGAGCAGAAAATGTTTTGTTAGTACATCATTTATCAAGTATAGAGTAGACAATGAGGAACACGGCAACACCGGTAATCAAGATCAATGATATTCAATGTACCAAACGAAACAGGAAAAGCGAGGGTCACAGGTAAGCGAGACAGTCTGTGCTGTTTTTTCCAAGCATTATGGGAGATTAATTTTGGCTTTCCTTGATCGTCCTTGAAGGTGTTTTAAAAGGATTCTGCAGAGGAAACCAGGTTCAGTTGCTGATTTCCTGAAACGCTGATACAGGCTTCAGTCCAGGCCAACAACAATAGCTAAAAGTTTGTTCGGGGAGAGTTAGTCATCAAGCCCAGGGCAGGGTCACAACTTTCTCAGATCTAGTCATATAATTTTTGGGCTGATCTTCAATTATCACATTGTTTAAAAGGGTATAGTACGAACTAGATTTTCGCATTTTCTGGAGCAAACGTGGATGGCTCTTGCCAGTGCAAAACATACTGGGATGTTTAAATGAATGGTTGCCAGGGCTTTGCTATGCAGTTGCTAAAGACACACACACACTACAAAATAATCAGGCCCATTTTGGGCCCAATCCTAGGCAAAGTCCTAAATATCTTGATGGTTCTACAGATTATCTCATCAGATTTCCCTGTGGTGTGAGGTGTGTTAAGAGTGACTAGTGAATCTGCTTGGAAGAACATCAGGGCTGCTCTGATCTCAAATCATAATGTTGAATGTTTGCAGAAATCCTGTTGTTTAGGGGGAACCCCAAGGACAATCGCGCACACGCTCTGTAGATCGTCAGTGGAACAAAACCCAATCAGACAGCGAGCTGACGGAAGCATAACACGACTTCATCCAAACCTTTTTCTTTCTTTTTTCTGTGTAAAGAGCAAATCAAACACTATTATTGCCATTTCTTCTTGCCCGTCGTCTGCCATGTTCGTTAACTCTAAAGTCACGATTGTGGTGGATTATGAGATTTACTGTGTTCACAGTTTGTACAAGGATTCAGTTAGTGTGTGGTATGCTGTCTTGGTCACTTCACCCACTGTGGGAAGAAAACTTAAATCTATGATTGCCATATTTGTGGCCTTTGACATTTTGAAACATTTTAAACGTGTGCCAGGGTTATTTCACCCAAAAATGAAAATTATCTCATGATTTACTCACCCTCAAACCATCCTAGGTGTATATGACTTTCTTCTTTCAGTCAAACACAATCAGAGTTGTATTAAAAAAATACCCAGGCTCTGGGAATGGGAGTGAACGGGGCTCAAGATTTTGAAGCCCAAAAAGCACATCCATCCATCATAAAAGTAATCCATACAACTCCAGTGGATTAATAAAGACCGTCTGAAGTGAAGCAATGGGTTTTTGTAAGACACATATCCATATTTAAAACTTTATAAACCATAATCACGTGCTTACACACGTCAGCCGTTCTCTTATATCTCTTATTTTTATATATAAAAACTTCTCATTTTATATTTCTAATTTGTGACCAACATTTTGTTTTATGCTCTGTAGATCCACGTTCATCAATTCTCATCTAAGCTCATGCTACGCCACCCTATGTCATTCGTCTTGTCAGAGGTCAGGAGGAGACTCTCTCGATTCCTTTAAGGTGTTCGAAGTGTTTGTTAGCTGAGGTATCATTTGTGTTCATTCATGAAACGTTGAGGGACAAGCTGCATGCTGAGGTTGGGCTTTGTACAAATCATTAACCCTCGGTATGAACACTACATAGATACAAAGTTCGTTCATGAAGTTGTGCGAGCAACACATGACATACGTGTACGTCCGAGCACATGCACACTTTGTAATAACGTGATTACGGTATTTACATTTTTTTTGTAATTTTTTTACATGCCTTTTTTTATTGTGATTAAATCTGCGTACGCCAAATAGCTTACTGCGATTTTGTGTTCGTTTATATATAAACTGCAAAGTGCTGCTTTTATATGAGGTACAATTTGAGAGTGCATGTAAACGAACTCAGTGAATCATTTTAACACTATTTCTCCAGGTTAATTTATTATTTGATTTTTTTAATTAATTTCGAAATTTGATTTAAAATTAATGTCATTAAAATTCTCATAATTAATTTCAATTGATTTGTCATTTATAATCTTATATTATTTTAAAATGAATATATAAATGTATTCCATTGTTAATTTATGTTTGTTCATAATACATTAACTAATGTTAGTTAACTTGATGTTAAAAATGCATTAGTGTAAGTAGAAATTAATATAAACCAATATTAATGTCTTTTTCATTGGCAGTCTGATGCATTAATGAATGTTAACAAATATATTTGTCCACCATAATTAATCAATAACTGTCCTGTGGTGTAATAAATGATTTTTTTTTTTAAGATATGGATTGTACCTTTTAAAAAGTACAAATGTGCAATCTCTCAATTAATATAAGGTCAACCTGCTTGTAATTATACAAAATTTCGGGAAAAACAATTCAAAACCATCAACTACCCATTAAACATTACAAGGCATATAAAATAATTACAAAATGCAGTTTCAAAATCTCAGACTGGCAGTGAAAATGCTTACATTTAGCATTTTTCTAATTTAATACACAGACATTTTATAAGTTAAGGGAGTTTAAGGACATCTACTTTACTGTGTCAAGATGATCCAATACTCACTCGCACTATGATGCCCATGCGCTTGCTCTCGTAGGTAAAGGGGAAAATCTGCAGGATGGTGAAGTTCAGAATTTGTCCACTAGGTGTCCTCAGCTGCATAGAAGACTGGTCTCTCCCGACCAGCGTCAGTCCGACACTCTCCGTCCACTGAACCAGAGACACCTAGCACAAGACAGAAACAGATTGAAAGAGAAAACAATATAATAAACACTTCCACATTTGCAAACTGCTGACTTTCATAACCAAATGTCATAAACAAACAGGAAGCAATTTGCACAGTTCTTGTCTACACTGTAAGCAAATTACTCAAACGTGTCACGTGCTGTTTTCTTAAACAAAAACCGACTCAAAATCAAACACAGAACCATTTCGTTTAACATCTCGACTCGTTTCCTGCAACTGTTTTTGGACGTGTGGCGCAGAAAATGCAAGTATGCAATGGGCCACCAATTATAAGCATGTTCTCCTCTGGGAACATGTGAAGATAAAGGCAAACCAGATGCCATCCATTAGTCTGACGCTGAAGGGGGGTATTTCTGGGAGGCAGAAGTTATTGCCCAATAACTTCCAGACCAAGGGTTACAGAGAGATCAAAAAACCCGATTTCTTATGCCCTCCCTGACTAGCTGCTAATAACATATCTCACAGTATCCAGATGGGCGGACTGCTGCCGCGAAAACATCACTCGCTGTTAGAAACCAACAAATGATGGCTTATCCACTGTACAGAAGAAGTGATGCCACTTTGAAGCGTTTTCAGAAGAATTCGACTTTTTTGTGTCCAGATCTATTCATTTGAATAGAAACAATGAATAAAACGTTTAAAAAAAATCTGATGAATGTTTAAATAAAAGCAGGTAAAACATATTTAGGTCTTTTGATACATATATAAAATCATAAAATGACATCGCAGAGAGAACAGTAGCGTCAGTGACTGTGTGTCAAAGTCTCTTAAAAAAGATCTTTTTTATCACAGATTAGGTCAATTCAGACAGTCAAACGGTATTAATTTTTAGCAAAAGAAATTAGGAAGATTAGGACGTGTACACAAATGATTTTAAATAAGGAAAAACCTCCTTAAACTTATGGCTTCAAAAAAAAGTATGAAGCCAACAATGAATAGAAATATTAAAATTCTAAAAACTTGGCATATGCATGCATTAAAATAGATTTCCTTGAACATCAGCAAAAAAAATTTAAATAAAGCATGGCTAATGATGCAAAAATCGTCTCTAAAATAATACCAGATCGTTGTGTCAGAACACAGAACGTCTGCCTGAACACACATACAGTCAGTGTGCTGGCATGCAGTGGTCAAAACCAAACCAGTAATGATGTGTTCGGTGCCTACGTAACCACAGCATGGGTCAATTGATCACTGCATGCGTCACTCGCTCCTGGCCCAAATGATTTGGTTTTGGTGCCTAGAAACGATCGAAAATGAGACCGCACATCTGCAGGAGTGAATATGCCAAAGGCTCGACTCATCATTGGTGAATAATCGAATATCTGTGCAGAGGAGGATGAAACGTGCTGACTCACCAATTATTCATTTAAAGTGAAATTAAGGATTCCTTAAAGAGTTACACCGCAATTATTCTTTATTAAGAGAGCCCAATGGAGGATATAGAGCTTAGTCAGAGTACACGGCATGATTAGTTTGACAAAAACGAAAATAGGGCCGTGTGAAACGAAAGTACAGGCTGTTCAGATCAATTAAAATGGCAGTTTAGTTAAGAATGTTTCTACAGATCTGTGTAAATCCTTGGAAAACACTTCACGTAAATTCTCACTTACACAAGAACGATTTTTTTTTTTTAAATTATTCATACAGAAATACTTTTTTTCTTAGATATTATATACACAGAAAATGTTGCTGAAAAAAGTTTGAGATTGATATATATATATATATATATATATGTATGTATTTATATATATTTATAATTCTGATTTATATAAGGATTATTTTATAAGGGTTATTTCAGACTAAATCCTTTTAAAAAATAAATAGTATTCATAAAACATGAGCATTTAAATAACATTAAAACATGGCCATTTGAATTATTAAACTTATATATTTTTTTTTTAAAGGATTTAAATATGATTTGTAATCTCTCTCTCTCTCCCTCTATATATATATATATATATATGGATTTATATCCATTCAAAGCCTGATGTCAATATGTCTATGTCTCTTCTTTCTCAATGTTTTACTGAGATTAAGAAATGGATGTCTGAAAATTTTCTCAGTCTTAACAGTGACAAAAATGAAGTGATGCTTATTGGTTCACCTCATCAGTTGCGTAAAACAGAGTCCACGACTTTGTGTGTGGATGGCTCTGCTTTACCTATCAAAACTAAACTAAAAAATCTGGGGGTGATTTTTGATGCCAACTTAACATTTGACCATCATGTTGGTAACACAGTCAAAACATCATTTTTTCATCTCAGAAACATTGCCAAGTTGCGTCCCATGTTAACTTTCTCTGTGGCTGAAAAGTTAATCAACACTTTTGTTTTCTCACGCATTGATTATTGTAATGCATTACTGGCTGGAGTTTCAAAAGCAACCCAAAATAAATTACAGTTGGTTCAAAATTCAGCTGCTAGAATTCTAACTCGGACCAGTGTAAGGGTGCACATCACACCCATTCTGGAAAAATTGCACTGGCTCCCTGTTAGTTTCCGTATTGATTTTAAAATTCTCATGCTCACTTATAAGGCCTTGAATAATTTGGCCCCTCAATACTTGTGTGATCTTTTAACCCCCTACACTCCTACACGTGCCCTTCGCTCCTCGGAAGCTGGTCTTTTAACTGTCCGAACAACACGGCTAAAAACTATGGGTGATCGGGCTTTTTCCTCTTTGGCTCCTAAGTTGTGGAATTCCCTGCCCTCTGAGATTAGGAATGCAGAATCCATCAGTATTTTTAAATCATCCCTCAAAACACATTATTTTAGGATAGCTTTTATGTGATTCATTTGATTACTTTTTATGTTATTATACTGGCTTTTTATTTTTGATTTCACTGTTATGTGTATCTTTTAATTTCATTTTGTTATGTAAAGTGCCTTGAGATGCTACTTTTAAAGGCGCTATATAAAATAAAGTTTATTATTATTATTATTATTATAGTGTTTATAATCTAAATATAAACACACATATATATATATATATATATATACATATATATATATATATATATATATATACATACATATATATATATATATTATATATATATATATATATATATATATATACATGAATATATATACATGAATATATATATATATATATATATACATGAATATATATATATATATATATATATATATATATATGATCATGTATGAGTACTGTGGCTAGTATGATCATGAATGAGACTGTGGTACCTCGTCCGGACTGGAGGCCTGATAAACCCTGCAGGTATCTTCATAGTGCTGTTCAGCTTCAGCTTGATCCGTCACACCATTGGACTCGTACACGGGCGTCACATTGTGCACCAGCGCGATGGCCTTCACTGCCTCATGCACTCGACTGCTGATGGTCTTCCTCACTTTGGTGGCGCCTGGAGCACGAGAGGCCTGGAGGTCATGAGGGGGCTGTGGAGATCAGATTTAACATGATTGTCTACTTTGTTCAATCTAAAATGACAGGTGTGATCATTACTAAATTGTTTAACGTAACAGTTAAGTATCCTGCTTGCTGACTGAAATCCGTATTAATTACACTACCGTTCAAAAAATTAGGGGTCATTTTTAAAAAATTTTTAATTAACTAATACTTTTATTTGACAAAGATTCATTATATTGATCAAAAGAGACAGGAAAGACATTTAGAATGTTACAAAAGATTTCTGTTTTGAACAAATTCTGTTCCTTTGAACTTTTTTCATTCTGAAAATACACATATCACGATTTCCACAACAATATGAACTGTTTTCAACTTTGATAATAATAATAATTAGAGTGATTTCTGAAGGATCATGTGACAATGGAGTAATGATGCTGAAAATTCAGTTTAGAATCACACGAATAAATTTTTAAGTACACTAAAATATTTTCTCAATACTTTAAATTACTAAAGGAAACGTCATGATTAAATGTGATTAAATATTGATATGTAGATATCTTGGGGTCACGTTTTTCCTCCGAGCTTGCTGCAATGTAATCTGGGATTGCTTTGTCCACAAAGGAACTGTGTTGCGGAATTTTTCACAAACACATTTATAAAAAAGTTACTCACTTCATAGTTAAAAGTTATTTATAGTGTAAAGACAGTTATGTAGTCCACCTATAAAGAGACATTGTCGTTATTTTGATTCTCCATGACAAAAATGAGCACTTCAGGTTGACAAAACGATCAAAATGTCCAAGTCTCTGATTGCTAATAAACCGACCCTTGCTAATATCCTGAAAAAGGACTCATAAATGCTCCCAGATGTGTTACATATATGAACAATTACCTTTAGCACTGAGCAACTATTTATAGAGCGCACATTTCCTAGAGCTAATGACAGAGTTTGTAAGTTCGTATATAAGCTATTGAGAGGCCGGAGTACTAGTAACCCCGGTTTCCTGCCTCAGTGACCTCTGGTGTCAAACGGACTAAACATATCAGTGAGAGGTGAAAGGGACTCATTTTACAAGGACTTCACTCTGTTCTCTGGACAAAAGATAACAATTGTGCTTTGTGATCGGCTTTTCTAAACAGGCCAGTTATACAGTGACGGGCTGCATCCAAATCTGCATATTACAGGAGGGTGGTACGACCAAAATCATATATCACAAGTAATTCTATGTCATCAATATGATATATTTACATTTATATATTTGTCAGACGATTTTATCGATTTTACTGGTTCATGCATTCCTTGGGAATCACAACTTAGTTCTTTTTTTACTTAAATTTGGGATTAAAATGTATTATTTTTCTATTCATTTTTATTTTTATTAATTATTAAAAAGTATTTTCTTTTGTTTGTAAGTTGATGGCTGTAATCCAAAACAGACAAGCAAAGGACAAGCAAGCATGCTCATTTTGTCATGCAGGGAATCATGGGAATACCTGAGTGTAAGCGCTGAACACGTGACTCTGCACTTCATCCATGGAGTCCATCCCGTACGCCACAGTTCCAAGATGGAGTCGTCTGAACACCATCTCGTTCTGAGTGAGGGTCCCTGTGAAAACCATTAACATTAGAGGAGGGCGACCCATCCTGCCTAAATAAACAAATCTGCTTATATAATTACAAGTATATTTTAGAAGATGTTTTTAGTAACTTTCAGTATTGTTAAGAAGAATTTTAAAAGCTGAAATAATATAAATATTAGATTCAATTACTGAAACTAAAACTACAGCAAAAAAGCAAAAATGACGGAAAAAAGCACAAAATTACTAAAAAAAAAACTGAAATTAAAATGAAAAAGGAAAATTTTATATTATTCAAAATATTAATAAATACTAATAACACTGGTTGAATTTAAAGGCACATCCCTATCAAATAAAATAAGATCAAAAGTCTAGATCAAGGTCACAACAGGGTAATTATAACTCAAATTTAAAAAAAAAAAAGTTATTTAAAATAAAATAAACATTTACTGGAACTAAAGACCTTACATAATGAACCGTTATGTTTATTACCCAAGAATGAGCCATTTCTATCTACATACACCGCGGGTCCCCTTAAATATTAAGTCGTCATTTTGCACCGCCCCTGTTTCTACAGTAGCTCTAAATGGACAAACTGCTCACTGCTTGACTGGTTACTCTCTGCTGATTCTTTGTCCTGTGTCAGCTACCGTAGTTTCTCTACGTGCTTCAAAAGGGAGGTTGAGCGGCAGACTGAGCTGGTGGTTGCAATTTGCAACCTCACCATTAGATGCCGCTAAAATTTAAACACTGAACCTTTAAAACTGACGTACTAAAATAAATAAAACAACAACAAAAAAAGAATAAAAGCGATGTAGTATATAGCTGCACAATTAAAAGACACACACACAATCTTATTCTTAAACTGCAGCTTTTCGGTTCTGTCTATTAAATGTTTGACAAGAATGATCACAGCGAACATTCAGATCTGCGCTGAGAGAGCAGTTGTTTCGACCACACAGTATCGTTACAATAATTCAAATTATCACAGGTATCATCATATAAAATGTTTATATTCAGATATAAACACTGATGTCTACGACAGAACTTAAAACAGAGTAAATCACCTTTTGAAAGTAATTTGATGCTTCAAATATTGTATCAATTACATTGTTACACCAGTAGGTAGCGACAAGTGACTGTTAAAAAAAATGTATTAGTCATTGAGTCATTCATTCAAGAGATTTGTTAAAAAATGCTGATTCATCCAGTAATAAAAGTCTTTACGAGTGAGTCATTGAATCATTCATTCAAAACGATTTTTCCATTTAATTAAATTTTTTTTTTAAATAGATTGCAGCAATTCAAATTTTGTCAGAACCTCCAGTAAATTACATATTTCGTTTAGTTGTCTGTTCAGAGTCACGGGAGATTCATCATCTCTATATTAAAAAAAAAAAATTGTGATGTTGTGAAGTGAAGTAGTAAAGCTATCGTGTAGCTCTAATAAATTACAGACATAAAAAAAATACTAAAAACGAAAAAAAAAAAAACAATCACTAAAATGAAAATGGAAAATATTAAATAAAAACTAATTCAAATGCCTACAATCTTTCAGTTACCAGCCCAGATCTTATACAATTACATCATAAAAATTTATACTGTATACCATTTTATAATAGTAGACAGTATATAAAGTACAGTACGAAGTACACTAGTATTCCATTTCAAACATGTGAAACTCTGTGAAAGGAAACGTCAAACTCTAACAACCTTCCCTGATCGACATGCACTTCCTGTAGCCAAAAACCTCAAACTAAACAATATTAACACTAATGGCTTGTTAATGACAAAGAACCTCAGGTTCGTTTCCCGACACCTCTTGCGTCGGTCACTCTTAAACAGACCCTCTCGGTAGTATTTCAGTCAGGCGTCGCTGGTCTACCCCTTACATTACGACGACCTCTGACCCCCTTTATTCGCTGGCTCAGTCAAGCTACATCAGCGTCTGTGTGGGAAAGAGGCTGTAATTTTACAGGCGGTCAAAAGCATAAATTTGAAGGGTAGAGCTCACTGACTCTGTGTGGTAAGTGTGTGAGGATGAGAGGCTTCAGGTCATCTCTGATTTGTGGCCGTAATAAGTGGCATGTCTGTGCTCTCGGCACACAGGTTTAAGCCCCGTGGCAAGAGCCTCAGCTACCTGTGAGCTACTGGGGGAAACTTTTAAAAACACTTCAACACTATCAACTCTCAAACACCAGCATAATGGTCTCATTTCTGCTTTGGTTCATTCAGAAAAGCCCTTCGCATTAAGGAGCGTAAATTTAACTGTCAAACTCACAACTTCCTTTTGTCCTTGTCTCCTGAGTCACATTAAAATGTTCATTCTTGCAATTAACTTGCCCTTACAGAAAGATAACTAGGCTTTCTGAAGAAAATGTGCCTCAATGCATTTCAAACATCCTCCATCTCAACGCATGAGCGGGAAAATGGTTTTAAACAATATATTCCGCTTTACTCTAAAATACACTACCATTCAAAAGTTTGGAGTCGTTAAAATGATTTTTTTTTATCTTTTTTATTAATGTTGTCTCTTTCGCTCACCAAGGCTGCGTTTATTTGATCAAAAACACGGTAAAACAATAATATTGTGAAGCATTATTACAATTTAAATATTTTCTATTTGAATATTTTACACAATATGTCATTTTTCGCCACTAGACATCGCCTATTCAAAACAAAGGTGTAGCTTGACGACACCGAGATTGAGTGCGGAATCATGGGAAATGTCGTCTTTGGAAAAGAATCCGATAGCACTCGGGCAGAAATCATGTTCATTGTTGTGATTGTTAACAATACTGTAGTATGAAGCTATGAAGTGTCGTTGGTTTCTCCATAGTTTCTACAAAATGAAATTAAGGGTAACATAGGTATGATATTTCGTAGGTAGGTATTTCTCTGGATTTAAACATTATTGAACACATCTGGGATAAAGCAATTACACAAGTCGAGAAAATATATAACGCTCTTCTTAGTGGTTTTTGGACAATTTTATCCAAAAATCTTACATATTTTGCCTTTGAATTCAGAAATCATTCTAATATGCTGGTTTGCTGCTCAAGAAACATTTATTATTATCAATGTTAAAATGTTGAAAAGTGGAAACCATGATAGATTTTTTTAAGGATTCTTTGATGAATAGAAAGTTCAAAAGAACGGCATTTACTTGAAATAGAAATCCTTTCTAACATTATAAATGTCTTTACTGTTACTTTTGATCAATTTAATGCATCCTTGTGGAATAAAAGTATTAATTTCTTTAAACACCAAACTTTTTAACGGTAGTGTTAATCGCACTATGAAAGGCAAATGCATTAACTTTTGGCACCAAAAATGCAGATTTTATATACGCTTTTACTCGTCATGAGATAAAAATGGACAATTCTTGTTTTTTATGGAAAATTGCCGTCTCTTCTCTCAGCTCAAGGGCGGGGCGACCTGTCACTCACATGAGATCCACCAATGGCAATATCACACCCAGCCAATAAATTCTCCGTGAACAAAATCAAGTAGTTGTTTCACTCTGATACGTCACAATAGGGAAGAAAAGATTATCGCAACTTCTGTTTCATGACGGCTTTAAAGCTCTGGAATTACATACTTCCAGTGTCTCAGGGCACTGGAAGGCTTTAGTTCACTGAGCAGAAAAGGAAATCATACCAGTTTTGTCTGTGAGTAGATAAGAGATCCGGCCCAGCTGCTCAGGTATGGTGCTGGCTCGAACCACCGTCCCGGGGATTTTAGAGTCTTTCTTGATCATCCAACTGAACACCATTTTGCCCATATCCAAATTTACACGCAAACTGGAAATAAAGCATAATGAGTACTTTTTAATGCCCACTTTTAGGAGAGAAGATTATGGAGGAATGGGATAAGGAAACACATATGCAGACTGTTCAATGGCCAATGCACGGATTGATTTGATGCTACTACGCATTCAAATTTCTGATACCATTTAATAATCATCAAATCAAGCATTACAAGACATTCAGTACGTGTGAAATCAATGATTACAAGCGCTTACAAAACCTTCAAAATGGCTAGAACTGAACGAAACAGCTTTAAATTTTACAGACAAGAATAAACTCTTACCTGATAGGGACAATGTTGGAGAAGAGCAGAAGGAAGCGGAAGATCTGTAGATACCAGCGACCAGCGAAGTGCTGCAGAGCCACCATGACCAGTGACACCACCACCAGAGCGCCAAACAGGATCTTCGTCAGACAGTTCACTTCCAGGTCAAACAGGCCAATCTGCAACAGCACATCACATACAGATTGAGTGTGACAACGCAAATTTCTCGGTTTTACTAGGTTTGACTTTACGATACTGCTAATCTTACCTTGTGTCTTGGGTTGGAGGTGTTCATTACACTCCGCAGCTCTTTACCGGTGTAAATCACCACCCCAACTACTGTGCCTTGGATGAGAGAACAAACACATTATCTCTTTTCTCAGCTTTAAAGAAAGAATGGTGCCATTTTGCACATTATAAGATGGTTGAGAATCATTGGGCCACTTTGAGATTAGGGGTGTGCGATTTCGACAGAAATATTATATCTTGCCATTTTCTGGAATTTTGTCAATAATGATAATTCGATAATAATTTGCTGAGTGTGTTTTTGTGCTGGTGCCTTCACTGGTGTCTGTCATGGTCAGCTAACTCCTGAAGCTTTATTCTTCATTCTGTGAGGTGGTTAGTTCACAGCATTGGCAGTGAGTCATTCATGCAAATGATTTGTTCAAACGCCTGATTAATTCGGTCACTAGGTACAGTTTCCATCCAGCTATTTTTATGTGAATTTTGGGTCATCGCACACACACACACACACACACACACAAAACCCTGGATGGAAACGCCGAAATGCACATAAATAATAAAAACGTGCATTAAAAATGTATGTGCTCAAATAAGTAGGATAATTTTTTTTTTTATTCGATATTCGATAAGATGACATTCACATAAACTATGATGGAAACATTTTTACCAAATAAATCCCTTGATGCGTTAAAAAAAAAAAAAAAAAACCTCATGTGACTTTGCCTCCAAAGAAGATGTGACTGATGTTCTCTTGAACACATGGGATGGAAACGATGCTTTATTCGCAAATGTTTTATGCGATATTCCGATTTTACTTATAAGTTCAATTCAAAACTTTGCATGGAAACATCAGCTATTGAATAATTCATTAAACTGATTTGAAATTTTTGTTGAACACAATATATTTTGTTGAAAATAAAGCAAAAGCAAAAAACACAATATTGCCCCTAAAATGCCATTCAAAATGTAAACTTATTGAACCGTTTTATAGTTTTTCGTTTGTTTTTTGCAAAGCGAGTGACATACTAGCTCTCAGCTGACACATCATTAAAGCAATTACGATATTACTGTAAACGCAGACATATCACACAGCCCTATTTGATATACTAATACATAATTTAGAAGTGATTTGCTGTGGGTTACCAGAAGCAATGACAGTGCTCGCCCAAAGAGTGTTTTCAATGCTCAGACTTTCATTGACTGGAGGGTCTCCATCTTCCTGTCAGATGTAAAAAAAAAAAAAAAATTGAGTAAGCTTGTCAAGCAATGCGGGTTTTGCCAGTTCTCAAACAACGCAACCTCTCTGACGCCACTATACTCTGAGGATGACATGTACTCACTCTAGTGAAGGTACCGATGAAGTTATGGATGTCAATGTTCGGTTCTTCAGCATAAATAAACGACCTGATCTGCAGTAGATCCTGAGGGAACAAAACAGCTTAAATAAATGGTTTCACAACATGAAAGAGCATTCAAAATGACGCAGCTGTACAGAAAACCATGATGTTAACATTTATAATATCTTAATGCCTTTTAGTCGCATTTAGCAGTTTGAGACTGTACAATAATATACATTTTGCGACGACACAGACAGATTGTTATATATTGCTTTGTATGAGTGTATTCATTCTACTGTATGTAGGCAAGTAAAGCTGGATGTATTATAAATGCAGGTTTTAATATTTCATTGGGTGATAACATAGTTCATTTTTCAATAATAAACTTCAATGTTTAATTTCCACAATAACAGAAAAAACAGCAATGGTTTTAGAGATTTTTAAACCCTTTTCAGCTTTATGCTAATGACATATTCTTCATCTTAGTCTTAGATGAAGATCAGATCAAATTGTATGTTGAACTCATTCCACGTAAAGGGTTCACATACTTTTCCCTGCAACAAAATAGCGTCATTTTTATATGAAACAAATGATGATTCACTCACAGCAGCAGTGGGCAGTCTCTGTGTACAGGCCACAGGGAGGCGTAGTTTCCAATCGGTCTCTCCATCCAACTGATCAGTCCTCAGAAAACAGGAGCCTTTATGTAAAAAAAAAAGAGGGGGCGATGTCTAAATATGCATCGAATTCTTTTAGGATTGACCAAAAATCAGTTTTTGGTTTAACAATTCAAAACATTGTTCTTGGACAACGTCTTAAAACAGAGCATTCATTGTAATGTATTTGTGGTGAACTCTGGAGGGCAGTGTGATGAAACATTTCGACTTCGTCCTAACAAAAAGACATGTTTCTGTTTTACCTACTAACTTATTTAATACCCGCCGTATACAATGCCTAAGATCATACACCTTAAATAAAATGTGTCTGCCGCCAAAACTAAACTGCTAGTCAAACAATTCCAGTAAGCCTAAAGCTAGTACTGCCATTAGGACATGCCACCCACCCCCACTCATTTGAAGATATGTCGCTCTGCCATTCAACCCTGGACTCTTAATAATTGCCTAATGGTGTCCATCTGCGGGGCAGATAACAATGCTTCCCTTCCCGTAAAAATAACACATCAACTACTACTGGCAACTTCCACCCCCTGAAAAAAAGGAAATCTCATCCAGGCGGAATTCCAGCACAACCAGTGACCAAAAAATGTTTATCAGATTATTTAGACCAGTTAGTAGCTACTAATTTTTCCTAATTTCTAAAAAAAAAAAAAAAATGTTGACTAAAAACTTGTATTATAAACATCATTTAGCAATCATTAAACACTTAATACTTTACTCCGTCTTCTTATTCTTTTTTTTTTTTGCTCCTGATGGCACTTTAAATTTGTTTGCCGTGTCTATCTCTTCAATTTTCTGAGCTATTTTGCATGCTTTGCTTTTCCTCTTGGCTGCCTTGAAATTTGAAAGACAAAAAGAATGTCATTCAAGACAGCATCAGTCCTAACACAGGAATATTTCAAGCTTCAAACTCAATATATCAATGTATGAAATAATAGGGACAAACTTAGCAGTTTGGTGATCATGATGAGTACAGTGATAAATTATGGAGCATCATACTTTCAAGCTACTCAAAATCTCAATATGTGTATTATCTAAATAATAACTGCAAGGGTTTAATACAATAAATTAATGAGAAACTGGTAAGTAGGGCTGATTGTTTTGGTAATCGAGTAATCTGTCGATTATTTTGACGATTAATCGCGCAATTGGATCATTTTTTGTGATAATAAAAAAAAGCCTAATGAAAACAAAGCCTAAAATGACTTAAAATACATATATAATTAATAACAACATATATTTTTTTCAAGCATGAAAAGCATAATCATATAGGTTTTATAGAACAACACTGTTGAAATACATAATATACATTGTAAATTGAAATCAAGGATTTTTTTAATCGAGTAATCGTGACAGCCCTACTGGCAAGTAATAATTATGGGTTCTTTTTTTTACTGTATACATATCAAGTCTAATATATAAAATGTTCTGTTCAGTTTGTTTGTGATTTTTTATAACCCTCTTGTGTTATCTTTTTTCTAAAAATAAAAATAAACACGAAATTAAATTTATCCAATGTATGCATCAATATGTTTTAAACAAACATATACATGCCACTGGAAACAGAGACGTCTGGTCACCCTAATCTAAAGCAGTCAGTGTTTTAAAGAGAATTAAAAAAAAAATAAAAAATTCGCAATGCATGCCATCTTTCTGGGCAATTTCAGAGTAGCTCATTAAATGTCCGAGGTTTAGGCTAATCCCTCCATCTACATGTAGTTGCCCTCGCGGCCATGTCATTTCCCCCTTTGCTTTTGTTTGGGAAGTTTGGATGAATGACCGACAGATGTTTACCATTTCTTTCAGAGGTCCTTAGGAAGATCATGTCAGCAGGAACACGCTGATTCTATAAAGAGTTTGGAGGGAGAGATAGGGATTGGGGGGAGAAAGAGAGAGAAAAACAAGGTAAAAGATAAAAAGTAAAGACCCAAACTCAAGTATATCGTCTGCAGCAGTCACCTTGGTTTAGTAGTATAAGTTCTGCTTGGCTTTAATCTACTCAATTACCAGAATTTGGCTGGTTTTAAGAGTACGGCCCGCAGCAAATCATTGGGTGGTGCCCCTGTGGCAGCTCTGACCGGCGGTTCCACTCGGCCTGACCCTCGCTTCACTCCCAGCTCTGTTTGTAGTTATTAGAAGATGAATTCGCAACGCTATTAAACTCGGCAGATGTTTCAAAACATCGGACGTGACACCAGTACCTCAAACGTGGGCTACGCTTTTAATCAATTAGGCTTTTTCTGTATGTAACCCATAACCCACATTCAACCTCTAAATATTAAACCCAATTGGATTTTCCACAGATTAGGGTTAGAAGATCAAATATATTTCAGCAAGGTTCTGGTGAAACACAACACTTGCCAGAAACCGCCTTAAAGCTGCTGACATAATTGATTTATCAAGTCGGAATATTTCGAGTACTTCAAATCCTGTGAAATTTTGGCACAAAAAAAGAGAAATATTATATTCTACTGATATACATTATATTGAAGAAAATTGATTTTTGTATTGTTCATGATAACCAAGCACTCTCTGGAGTCTGATTGTCAATAGCTATCAAAAAAAGAGTTAAAATTTCAATTCAAAGTCCATAAGGGCTGCCAAAACGTTAGAAATGGGTGGAGCCACTTTTACTAAAATGTCTATAACTCGAAAACACAATGAGATATTTTCACCAAACTCTGCACACCTATGTGGTCACATGGGAAAAGGACGCAGCAACTGGCGACTTGGTGGCACTATAACGGCTATAATGGCTATAGCTACTTCACCGTTATTCCAACTGACTTGAAAATTGGCATGCTGCGTCTTCGCCCGAGGTGCTATGACTGTCAATGAGGCATCTCAAAAAACACGTCACATCGGCTAATGAATTTCAGAAAAGGTTAATGGAGGCTCAAAACTCGCTGGGCCAGTTCTAGAAGCCTTCACGTTTTTCACTTGTGTAAAGGATTGCGTATCATGCATTTATTTGCTCACATCCACGGCACATTCTGAGCAACTTTGTCTCTAGGACTGCTGCTGTACTGCTGCAACGATTCGTTCATTAAATACTGGAGATTGTTTCAAAAACCAACTTTGGCGAACTAGCCCTAGGTTTTTGGCTCAAACTCTATGACTTAAAAAGCTTTCAAAACTACTTACATTTTCCATTTAATTTGCCTGTATTTACTGTAATTGTAAACAATTTTTTCTTATGTTTGTGGGGTGATCTGGATCTTTCATAAGATTAACTTCACTATTAATAATGTTTTTTTAACAGTTTTTTTTTTTTTACAAACCCAGATTGAGCACAGCATGTGTGAGCCGTCTTTCTGCGTAAAATCAACATTTTTAAGAAAATTGGCCTGGTGGGTAATTTGAGACTGCAGACTTGTCTCAAATTTCATGTTCTCAGACTTCGTAGGGGGAAACCAACAGCGCAGTTCCCTTACAATAGGCTTCAGTCCGCATGGCAAAAAGGCAACAGTTGAACAAAAGGCAACACTAAATACCAGAGTGGAATTAGGCAGGATTACTAATAAGCAACCACTGGCCTCGGGTCACATGCTTCAGTCATTCAATATGACTGACAGCTCTTTTCAGCATTAAATACATCATAGATCTTTTTGATCCACCGGTTAGTTTAATAAACAAATAAATACAATACAAATGTTCTATATTGGATCTTTAGCTCTATTACCGAAATAAGCTCTATTGTGTTTCACATGGGAAAATGAAGACTATTTTTATTTTACATATGCATATAAAGCTTATGTCTTACTGCCCCACTCAGGGGTCAAATTGCCCTAATCTCAAGGGAAGGTAAACAGCTAAAGCATTGAGAGGAATGAAATGCCATTTGTCAAAAGATCTCAATTCCTAACAAAGACTGAGCTGATTAGCAAACCAACCTTTTCAACAATGATAAGATCTCCAACCTGGATGCCACTACTTTTCACCTTCACAGTTCCTGTGGAGAGAGATAAAGAGAAAATCAGACTGATGCATTTAAAAAAAAAAAAAAAAAGTGATAATCGAGGCTGATGCATACAATGATCATTTTAAACATTTAAATACAATACTGTACTATTTATAAGCAAACAGAAATCTGTGAAAATACCGTGAGAACTAGAGCCAAATTCGTATTTCAGAGTAAAGCACAACTAGAAAACTTATCCTGGTTTTCCATGACTGTGAGAATTCATTTGAGTCCTCATACCTTATGCATTAGAAAAGTTTTACAATTCTCCAGTTAATTTACAACACAAACTTGCATAATAAGAATCAATCTAAAAGGGAAAAAAAAAACATCTGTTCAATTATTGGAAGTTTCACCAGTGGTCGTAAATCTGCATATTTCATTGCAAAACCTCCAGTGAAGATTCAAATATGTAAGCCTTCTTTAAGTCCCCATTCAGATATTTCAAAAGCTCTGAGTGCATATGAGATTTCCATTTGTTTTCAAACAATACCCTCCTATGCGGCTTTACAAGAGTGCTGTGAGAACAATCTCTCATTCCATTGAAAATGCACAGCTAAAATTGTTTGGAAAAGGTCAGGGACCTTTAACCCCTGTGGAGACCTTTACCAATGCATATGTAAGACATTAGCACATGTATATGTGCATTTTTTTTTTTTTTTTGTAAAAGAAAGAACAATTTCATTGCACTCAAGTTTCAATGCTGTATTGTTAAAGATTTATTTTACATAAATAATATATAATTTTAAATTTTTTATTTGGTTTTGAATTTTGATTAATTAATCTTTCAATTCAATCCGCTTTTTTTTTTTTTTTTAAAGAAACCAAAGTATGGCTTAGGTCGCACCCCAACAGGTTAAATTTTTAACTTCCAGAAACCAGGAAAAACTAGTGTTCTGCTCCGGAAGGTGTGACCTGCGATCATAAATCCCACACCCACATTTAATGGTGCGAGTCTATTAAAAAAACGAGTTGAGGGCCAGTTTAAATATGATGAACTTTGATGTTTTTCATCCCTGTTGGTCTGGGCAGGGCAATCAGAAGCCCTCCCAGGTAGCTAGCAAATGCCCCAGCTCTGCTCCATGAGCTTTATATGGAGGCCGTTAGTGCTGAGCGTGCATACACTCAGTTTATGAGAGAAGAGAGCCTGCCAGATCAAAGGAAGGCGTGTGATGGAAACGACAGGAGGTTCTCTTCCTTTTTTATTGTCAGATGCTTTTCATCCCCCAGTATATGATACAATTTACATCCCTACTTCAAATTAAAGACAAACAACAGTCTGCTTTATGGCTGATGCATCTGCATACCTCAGCAAGCCTCATATAAATAAAAAAGGCACTATATTGTTGCATTGTTGCTGTTTTTTTCCATTTCACAGTTTGTGTTTGAGTGCCCTCTGAGAGTCAAAGGTAGCCAATCATAATCATATCTGTTGGGCGGATGAACGCAATGGTTTGAGGTGCTAGTCAGTGAGTCCGTTTAACGCTGTTTTGTTTCGTTCAAAACAAGCTGCGCGTTCGTAAATCCTTTATTATAACCAACAAAGTGTAAACATGATGTAAATAAGAAATTCATTGTACAATTAAGACAGCATTTTTTTACTATAATGGAAGTCTTCGCGAGAGTGTAGAATGCCGACGAACTAGTGGCGATGAAAGCAGACTGTGGGGTCGGCTCACGTCGGCAGCGTCAGGGTCCAAAGTTGCCCTGACACACCAAACCGACGCTCAACACCCGACTGTCATCTGGGACGGAAAAGGAGATAACTGTCTATTTAAGCAGATAGATTTCGTCATTCAAAAAGGGAAAGCGAAACTAAGACTGCATCTATACAAACCATAAAGAAAGCAGCGCTTGCATACCGTTTGGAATATCAATCATGCGGATCACGTTCTTTATTCCACTCCGCTCATGTTATTATGAAAATATTCGTGCATTCGAGCGCTCAGATGACGTAAAACTAGAACAGCCTTCTGTCGGTGCCGTCATGACTTATTTACTTGCTTTCACAACTTTTGCTTACATTCTCGTGAACTGATTCATTTGCTATACTGAACAGCCAATCAGAGTTCTCTCTCTCACCGACGGCCCGACGCCGATTCAACATGTCAAATCGTCCGAAAAAAAGCCAACGAGGACCAACTTCAGCCGACGGTGTGGAACACACTGAGAAAACTTAGTCAGCCGATGAACAAAAACAGCCCGACGGCCGTTTACCCATTCATGACCTCAATACAAGTTTAGTTTTTCTCACTGTTAAGTATACTGAAAAGTTTCTGGATTGACAAGCCATGTGACAATGCACAATTGAATCAGAAACTGTGACAGAGATAACCATCGGACAAGATAAAAATATTTTAAAGCACTTAATTCCGAAATTGGTATGATAGGATACCTTGAAAAATATCGATATTTGATAACACTTTCAATACCACAGGGAAACTGACATATATACTGCCATATAGTGTTGTCAAAAGCACCAACTTCGATATCTCTGATTTGCTACTGTGTTCAGGTGCTCATCAGAAATGTCTGTGATTGGCTACAATGATCAACACATAGGAGCGTTTGAAAGCACATGAAAGTGTCTGAATCTGAAAACGATTGGAAAGCAGGAGAGTTTGAAACTAAACAGTCCCTCCAGAAAAACGCGATTATGCGATCGCTTGATTTCATGCATAATCAGCCAAAGTCCGCATATTTATGCGGGGGTCACATTTTTTCAAATATGCCGCACTTTCGCCGCATAAATTGCCGATTTCAGCAAGAAAAATATGCGGGGCTAGCATGATTTCATAATCCCTGTATTTTCGTTGCAAAGAAGTCTCATATATCTTAGCAGAAAGTTGAAAAATGTTGCGTTTACTTCACACAAGTAAAGCGCCATTATTTTCCCCCTATTGCCATGGGAACCTTATGAAGTGACGTAATTACGCGACGTGAACGTCATCTGTAAACCCCGCGGTGAAACCGTGATGAAGCACGCCAGTAATTCTCATTTGCCAACAAAAATAAGCTCAAAAGACCGCGCAAATCAGTTTCCCGATCTTTTACATGATAGTGGGGGCAAATTATTTTGCACTCCATGCAACTGCGTGTTGGACCACCGACGCAAGTCGACGCTGGAAAACCACTTTGCAGTTTCAAGTATATTAGTAGTGTGTAAAATAATTTACGTTGCAGTAAGATTGCACTTTGTGCACTGGAAGCACTTCATTTAACAGAAGATGTCTGCTGTGTATAGCTACCTCTGTTAAACAGGAAGCACACATTTTATTTTTTTATATTTTATTTATTCATTTTTACAGAAGTTGAATATTCCTTTTGTAAAGCAACAGAACTTATTTGACTCAATGTTTTGTAATTTTGAGCCATGTGTTGATTAAGGTCTGAAATAAAACAGAATGAGAACTTCAATATTCTGTGATTTAGTAAACCTGCCTCTTTACATTAAGGTAGTAGCCGAGTGAGAACAGGGTGTTGGGGGGGAATCACCTTTTTTTTCCTCTTTTGCATCAAAAACCGCAGTTTTTGCAAGTTCCCGCAATTTCATCGCATAAAATTGCAAAAATATCCCGCATATTCCATCGCATTTTTTAAGAAAACGTGCCGCATAATCAAGGATTTTTGCCCGCAACAATCACAAAAAAATCCCGCGCTTTTCTGGAGGCACTGACTAAACGCTCCCGCTTGTATCTGTGTAAGTGCTCGGTTCAACGTGTTTTTGAAGCACTGATTATTGTAGCCAATCAAAGACATATCTGTTAAGCGCATGAACACAATGGCCAATCAGAGGTTTTCATGAATCCACTCAACAGCACTCAAAGCGTCACATTTTTTAAATTTCAGTATATAATTTCTGATATGTTCAAGTCGGTACTTTTAACAACACTACTGCCATACAGATATTTTTATTATTATCATCTCATAATTTTTGATAATTTGGGTAATTTTGTTGCAATAGCTTACACATAAAACAGTGAGGCTTTATTTAAATCTATAAACTACATTTACACAAAAAATACAAGTAAACAGTAATAAAATAAGAACAAATTGCAAATGACAGCACAAACAAACAGATTAGAATGAAATGACAAATGAAATAAACATGGCTTTCAGATATTTCAGTATCGCTACATATCAAATATCGTTATTTTTGACAACACTTCTACCAAGAACCACAAAATTTTACTAGTACCGACAACTGAAATCCTATTGCAAAACATTTGCAACACATATTTAGACCAACGTTACAAATCAATCTAAAATCCATTTAGGTCTAAAACAAGCAACAACAAAAACCTTTAATTCATTGCTTATTGCAATACATTTACATAACAAATCCTCGCATAAGGAATCGACGATTGGCATTCAAATCTACACCAAACAATAAAAATTGAATGTACAAAACCAGCAAATAATTCTCTCCAGCTGATTGCTCACCTCACAACATTTACCACACATATTTTACTAACAAATCTATGCATAAGGAATCAGAATCATTCAATATCATCCAATCAAACCACCAAAAAAATCTACATAAAACGCCCCAAACACGCCGGCACAAAAAATGCTTTATCATTGGAAACAATAGCTCACCTCTTGTGGAGAGTTTGCTGTAGATCTGTGAATTGACCTCTTTGTCTCGTAGATAACATCGGATCTCCTCAACGGCTTCCCTCACGATTGTAATAATCAAAACGAACCCCTGACGGAAAAAAGCAGGAAAATTAATGAGTGACATTAGAATTAGGCCTATATATCGGAACAAAACTGTATTGTGACTCACCAGAGGAACCCAGTATGTGTACAGCGCCCCTAATCTGAGCTCATTCACAAACTGTGAGCAGGCCAGCAGCAGAAAGTACAGGTTGAAGAAGTACTTGAACTGGTTAAACAACACCTATAAACACAAACACAAGAGTATGATGAGTAAAATAACAGCATTTGTGAACCAATACAAACCTTTTCATTTTAAACCAGATTTGACATTACTTTACAGCTCACAGCTTAAATAAAACTTGATAAAAGTGATTGAACTACGCAATATACCATGGTACTGAGGATTCACACACTACCGTTCTAAAATGTGGGGTCAATAAGATTTTTTAAGTGTCTTTGAAAGAATTCTCTTCTGCTCAACAAGGCATTTACTTGATCAAAAATACTGTAAAAACTGTAATATTGTGATGTGATTTAAAAGAACTGCTTTCTATTTGAATACGTGCTAAAAATGTCTTTTATTTGAAATTTCATTCCTTCAGTCTTCAGTGTCACATGATCCTTCAAAAATCATTCTAACATGCTGTTGTGCTGCTTTTATTTGAAATCTGGAGTAACATTATGAATGCTTTTACTGCCGCTTTTGATCAATTTAATGAAAAATTGAATACTTTTTTGTTAGTGATATTAACAAAAAAGTTGAAAAAAATTGATCAAATTACTTTTGATCAATTTAATGTGTCCTTAAAAAAATTGTAATACTTTTTTGTAAGTGATATTAACAAAAAAGTTGAAAAAAAAATGGATCAAATTACTTTTGATCAATTTAATGTGTCCTTAAAAAAAATTGTAATACTTTTTTGTTAGTGATATTAGGGGGTTTCATGCAAACATTTTCAGATTCACTTCAACATATGTGACCCTGGACCACAAAACCAGTCATAAGTCGCTCGGATATATTTGTAGCAATAGCTAACAATACATTGTATGGGTCAAAATTATCGAATTTTCTTTTATGCCAAAAATCGATATTAAGTAAAGATCATGTTCCATGAAGATATTTTTTAGATTTCCTACCATAAATATATCAAAAACATTATTTTTGTGAGTGGATATACATTGCTAAGGACTTCACATGAACAACTTTAAAGGCGATTTTCTCAATATTTAGATTTTTTTGCACCTTCAGATTCCAGATTTTCAGTTGGATCTCAGCCGAATCCTATCCTAACAAATCATACAGCTTATTTATTCAGCTTTCAGATGATGTATAAATCTCAATTTTAAAAAAAATTCACCCTTACGACTGGTTTTGTGGTCACATATTTTCATTAACTATGAAACACATACAGGCTACAGTAGCAACCATTGTTCAGCTAGAATGACATTTGTCTAAAGGAAGCCAAACAGAGCTCCAAGTGTTTACATTAAACCACCTCGCTGTTTGCCTTTTGCTATATGGCGGAGCTCAACTCATTTACAGAATTGAACTCTGATGATCATTTGTCCTTCAAATCATTCAAAATAACCAGAAGGCATTTGCAATGCAAAGATATTTTTTTTCCATACAGCAATCTGGTCAAGGTTGCTTTTAAACATGAGGATTTTTCAGTGCTCGCCTAACATTTGAGAGCAGTAGCACCAGTGCCACCAAGTATTCCGTGCTGAATTTGAATGCTTCTCACTAGATCTCGCAGCAATGTTATTAATACTGCGATGAATTCAAACGCTTTCTGTGTATTAACAGTTCGGCGAGACCTGCTCTGAGCTCATGCAACACTGTCAAATATTGATCCGAGGTCATAAACTGTGCATTCTGCGTATGTTTCGTTTGCAGTTTGATGTTTCTCATATGCAACAGAAACGGCAGCTCTTCTCCTTTGGGCATTGTGGTCGCACCAGTGCAACCTCGAACAAATTTTAGTCGCACCGGCAAGAAAAAGAGTCAAAAAACGCTCGCATTTGTTCACAGTCTGGAGTCCTGTTTTGGTGCTAGTGCAAAACTCGCCGCCAAGATGCTAGGGTGTTTTGGGTGGTGGCCAAGGAAATGCTACCCTGATGTGAAGGTGCTCTACATTTTCTAGGGAGTTCTGGGAGCTTGCTAGGATGTGACAAGATGGGTTCTTAGTGGTCAAAAGTAAAGACTTTTATGAATCTTTGGCACTGATTAAAATCAAATGATCTTTGTGAACTTTTAACACTTGGATTTAGGAGTTTTTCAAAAGGAAAATCTGGGAAGAAGACTTAGGAAATCCTACAATATCAGCTTCAATGTTTAAAACGTGTCACGGGCAACTCTGTTAACCGCCAGAGCAATTAAAGAGCACGTTGAGCAACGAAAACCATTGCTCAACACGTTCTTAAATGACTCTGGTGGTTAACACCAACTTCTCTATGAGCATTTTTAGTCACTTACCCCTGGCAGGAAGGTGAAGAAATTGTATTTCTGGTTGTTTATGACATTTCTT
This sequence comes from Opsariichthys bidens, assembly GCA_037194245.1. NCBI lineage: Eukaryota > Metazoa > Chordata > Actinopteri > Cypriniformes > Xenocyprididae > Opsariichthys > Opsariichthys bidens. The sequence goes on along the minus strand of CM074285.1, from coordinate 24,383,467 downwards.
GGGTATCTCTGCTCTCTCTTTTCCGGATGGCCCAACCACACGGTCCGTGGACGGAAATCTCCCCCTCCACAGCATCTGGACCATGGGCAGCACCTAAATATACAAGAACATTACATGTGGCTTTATTCACAAAGCTCTTCAATTAATATGGACATGTAAAGCAAGTGCTTACTAAAACCAGGAAGTATGACCATATTAGCCCAGTTCTGTCAACACTACTCTGACTGCCTATTAAATACTGTACAGATTTTAAAATCTTGCTAATTATAAAGCCCTAAATGGCTTAGCTTCCCAGTACCTGAGTGAGCTCTTAATGCATTATAGTCCTATTACGATCTCAGAATTCTGGCCAGTTGTTAATACCTAGAATATAAAAATCAACCGCAGGCGGTAGATCCTTTTCCTATTTGGCACCTAAACTATGGAAAGATCTTCCTAGCATTGTTCGGGAAGCAGACACACTCTGTCAGTTTAAATCTAGACTAAAAACGCAACTCTTTAACCTGGCATACACATGACACATGATCAGTTTATGTCTTAAGATTGTTAGGCAGCATAGATCAGGTCAGCCGGAACCGGGAACACTTCCTATAACACCGGATGTACTCGTTTTTAAATCAGAAGAAGCATCTACGCTAATTTTTGTCTCTTCTCCCTCGGGAGGTTTACAATTTAACGTGATTGGCTGGATCCGGGCCGTGTCCGGGTCGGATGGGGAACCTGCGCACCTGGGGTGTCAGCGGAGACTGTGTGAACTGGCTCATCCCTTGTGAGGGCCTTACCGACACATCAGAGATCACAGATCCCCAACAAACCGTCCCATACCGGCATGATGAAAAAGATCTTAAACTAGATGGAACTGGATTAAATATTTTGACTGTTGCGACTCCAATCAGACTTATGACCCGTAACTCTGCCTGAGTATCGGACAAGTGTTCACTGTTGGCCAGAGGAGAACTGGCCCCCCGACTAAGCCTGGTTTCTCCCAAGGTTTTTTTTTTTCTTCTCCATTTTGTTGGAGTTTTGGTTTTTGATACGCCTGCATTGGCGCCGTTGCATGCAAACTGAGCCGGACGATTACATCGGTTTTCTCCAGTGTTGATATACATAAATTAACTAGACTAATAACTATTGATCTTTGCAATGGAATGAATCAATAATATATAGAACAAGCTGGACAATGACACAATTTTCTTTGGAAGCTGAAAAAATGATCCGCTTAGGATTGTAAGAAGCGCTATATAAGTAAAGGTGACTTGACTTAATTAAAAAAAAAACATCACATACAGATACTGGAATTTCACTCCAGCCACAGAAATATTTTCAAGAAAGTAAATATTAGCTTTCACCATCTGCCTCCCACCAACACCTTCATCAAACAACCTCTTATCAACAGTGATATATATTGGGATGATAACACTTTATTTTACAGTGTCGTTGTTACACATGTCGCATATAGTTACTGTATTAATAACTATAAATTATGCATAATTACATGCAATTAACCCTAAACCAAACCCTCATCCTAACCCTATAGTAAGTACATGTAGTTAATTATTATTAAGTAGGTAGTCGTGCCTTAGTGGTGAGGGAGTCGGGCTTGTAATCTGAAGGTTGCTGGTTCGATTCCCATGCCGGCAGGAATTGAAGGTGGGGATTGTGAATAAACAGCACTCTCTCCACCTTCCCTACCATGACTAAAGTGCCCTTGAGCAAAGCACCTAACCCCTAATTGCTCCCCTTGTAAGTCGCTTTGGATAAAAGCGTCTGCTAAATGATGAAAAAATGAAAAAATGAAAAAATATAACACGATACTTAAATGTATACACCGTAACAAGTGTAACCATTGGGTTTTGTATTAAACAGTAGTAACTGCAGTAAACTGGTTACTTTAGTAAACAATAACATTAGTGAATTTATTAAAAAAGCCAAGCATTATGTTGCAAACAAAGCTTAATGTGGTGCCTGGTGTCGACCATCCTCACACAAGCGGCCTAAAATGTATTATGCCAAAAACGTGCCGTCAAAAACAGCATAACAAATACAAAAGGCTGAATTTTATTGAGGAGAAATATTGTGACATCATTGACAATTCACCTGTGTCCCGGAACAAGGATGTGCACTTGTCTCCCCTACATACAAAGATATCAAGACGCTAAATTTATTTACACGACATCTTCGTGGCGAATATTCGATGATATACAAAATAAACAGCGTCAGGTCGCGATTTAATGGCGTTATCAACCTAAATGTACGTTGGCGGGTTGCTAGCCACCATGCTAGCTCACAAACATCTTCCATAAACAAGGCTCCATTCTCTATCCCACGCGATTTCGCGCTGATTTAACGTCGTTTTGTGCTCTTACCCGTCTCTTCGTTTGTTGTCATGTCGTTTTTTGTGTCGGACGGGCTGCAGCGGAATGTTGTCCGTCATTGTTGTCCGCAGTGGAGCAGCAGTCGCCCGCGCGCTGGGCGGAGGCTGATGGGTTGGGCTGAACGTTCATCATGATGGGACACATGCAATTCAGCACGCTGGCCTATGCGTTTGTGTTTGTCATTATGCATTCTTTATTTAAAGGGACTCAGATTATGGCTATACTTTTTGTAGAGACGGCTTATTTGTTAACACATCATGTTTTCAGTCTATTTATGCAAGTGTAACTTCTATTAACACATGAGTGCAATATCTATAAACCATGGTGTACTTCAAAAATACCTTAGTTCCTTACAAGGACATAACCATTTCTGCCTTTTTTATGTTTTAAAGTAGCATCATCACAATTGTGGTTTTGAAAATCAATTAACATGAGTACATTACACAAAGTTCCATTTGGTTTCAATGTGAATGAGAGAAAGGAATCCACTAGATTGAGACTGCGTTTAAATAACATCCTTTTTTTTTGGTTTACCTTATTAGCTTACAGACATGAAATGACAATGCATTTTTCCTAAATACAACAAGTACCTCTCATATTCCACTATCCACCTTGATGTCCTCGAGCGTGTTTTTCCTGAAACTGTAATGACTGCATGATTTAAACACAACATTATTTTTTTTTTTTGGAAAAGTCATCCTTGGTTTTATTCTCAAAATATCAGAACGGAAGGGGAACAAACAAAAAGCTAACATTTACAACAAAAAAAAAAAAAAAAAAAAAAAGTCTACACTGTAAACAAGCCTAAAACAGACTCAACATTTGAACAATCATACAGACATGACCCCATTTAACCAAGATCTGATCTTTTTTACATCTAGGGGAAAAAAAAGGCACAACTTGGTAAATGCATATTAGAAAGAATTTACAGGAGGAGTCTGCCTATTCTGAACAAGTGTTGTGCAAAGTGTCTGGCGATACATTCATTATATTACAGAAATCAGCAGGTTATGGGGCACAATGCAACCATAACTCCAAACACAATGCAAACAAAAGAAAAACAAAAAAACTACAGACATCTAAATGAGGTAGAAATTTGACCAGCATAAAGTTTGTATGGTTTAGATACTCTGTGTGCACACAAAGTTTATTCCTTTCACTCAAGAACACAAGGCTACGATCTCAAAGCATGTCCTCACAACAATCAATCCACATTTGGGTAGTAAACCATGACTTTCCTGGAATAAGAAAGACTGCTGACTCCTTTTGGGACAAGATATGCATGCCTGCTTAGCACATAGGTATAAAATGCATGGTAATCGGTAAATTTACGGAACTCTAAAACTCGATGGATCCTAAAACGGCAGCGAGTAAATGATCTCTGATTGAGGAGTCCAAGAAACAAGTTCACAGAATAAATGGCCTAAGCTTGATTTATATCGGATTTTTGCAGAATGATGAAAAATAAAGTGCAAGGAATGATTAGGCGTTTCAGTATTATACAGGCCTTTTGAACTCCTATCTAGGGTCTCAAATAAAAGGGACTCAATCCAATATTTGATTTAGGACCACTGAAAGCAAGAAAACAATTCTCCAATTAGGTCACTTTCAAAATAAAAAGAAATGAACAACTTCTTGAAAGCTACAGTTAAATGAAAAAATACAGCATATTTTGGTCTAAATAAAAGATGAAATCCAAAAGGCCTTGTTACAATCCTGTGGTGTCTTTTGTGAGGGGGGGGGCACAGACAATGGAGAGAATAGAGATTATTGGAAAAAAAAAAAAAAAAAAAAAACTCCAAGACAGGCACTTAGCGAAATAATTTTTTGGTATTAAGCGCAGATAGAAACTATATTGAGAGTCAAAAATTAACAATAACTTAGTGAAATCCAGTTTCAAAACAATTAGCTATACTATAACTACTCACTACGTCCATCAATGAAACTGCAGATTCAGTAGATTGTGTGGAATGGTCAATTAATTCAGTTTTTCTAGGCACATACTCCACAAACACCTTTGCTGTATGGCATCTATGCCATGGATGTCATTTTGTGACTAATGAACTTAAAGCGAACGCAACTAAGAACAGGACCGTGAGAAGTCAAACAGAGATGAACAAGATGTTAACTGTTAAAACATTGAGATCTCGGGTCACCGGTGGCTGAGATCCTCCTGAGGGTCATAGAGCTGAGCCCAATGCAACTCAAAAGAGTGTCTTATCACTAATGAGACTGCTCTGGAATAAAGCTATTTCAAGTAAGACTTACATTCAACTTCTAGAAACAAAACTGACAAAATACCCGCATATATTAGAGATAGAAAGAAATGAAAAAAAAAAAAAAAGAAAAGAAAACTACAGTAGTTAGATCAGATTCAATTAGAAGTAATCGCTAGCATGTAAGGGTCCAAAAAGGAAGGCATAGCCCATTTTAGGGTATAGGCTCATTTAAACAAAGGTATGTAAATTTGCAACTTCTTAAAAGCAATCTTACACACATTGATTGTACCAACTAAGGACTGAATTAATAAATAGCCCAGTTCCTAACATTTCAGCAGGCTCATAAGCCAATCAGCACAATGCAGACTGTCAATTGGGAACATTTTCCTGTAGTCCTTACACTTTCTAATTCACTTTACCCTCCTCCATAAAATGTGGAAACTTTGCTATGCTTTCAGAGCCATTCTTTTCCATTTCTGCAACTGTGCCAGGGATGCCCGTCTGAGAGGACTCCATCTTGGTTATTCCCCCAGTAGAGCCCACTAAAGGACCTCCAGCGAGGCTTCCTGGGAGAGGGATGCCGCCATTTTGGATGACCGAAATCTCATTGGTCTTCATGGTCAGCCCATTTGTGAAGGCAGCAGCGTACTGGTTCCACACCGATGGGTCAAAATTAATCGGTGGGGGAATCAAATCCTTTGGGGGTGGCAGCATTTCTGGGATTATCTTGGACTCTGTGCCCATGGCCATCAAAGCCATTGGGTTATCCAATGAGAGGCGCTGACCTCGCCTTGCTGTATTATTCCACATGTGCGTCCCAACATGCACCTGTAAAACATGAAGTTCATGAGACTTACTGCGGTATAGATTGGGCAGTCAATTTTCAAATCAATTCACTTGAAAAGCCTGAAGTCAAAGAAAAAACACCATTACCTTAAGGTTTCCCTTTGTTGTGAAAGCCCTGCCACAAATTGTGCAAGCGAATGGCTTCTCGCCCGTGTGTGTACGTTCATGGATTTGGAGGGCACTGGCAGATGAAAAGTTTTTCCCACACATGTTGCAGAGATGTTGCTTGGTGGACCGACGAGGAGCACTAGAAGTAGCAGGAGGAGTAGCAGCTCCTTGAGGCAGCTGGGAGCTGTACAAGTTGTGAGAACCCATGGGAGTCTCGGGAGGGATTTGCATCTCCAGTTTGACCAGACTTGGAGGGACCCTCATGAATTGTAACTGACTGGAACCTAAAAGAGAAGAAAAAAAAAAAAAAAGACCACTTTGGCAAAACATCAAGAGGATGCTTGAAATTAGCATGTTGAAATTAACGAAACATACCATAGTCACCACTGGAGAAGGACAAGCCCGGCTCCTCTTTGATGGGTTTTGGAGCAAAACTTGATGTCAAGTCCAGTGCTCCATTGTTTTCACTAAAATCTTGAGGTGCATCAGAGTCTGGTCTGGATTTAACACCATCATCTGGATGTGTGTAGTCTGGGGACTTTGATTGACCATTACTCAAGGGACCTTCTATAGGGGACGAAGAGTGAAAGGACAGAGAATCTGACACAGCTGGACTGCGGCCATTCTTGTAATCCATTTCCCCAGAACCTGACGGGGAATCTTTCATGCCACTATCGCTCTCTGAAGCAGTACTGCTTTGCCGTTGAAGGTTCAGTGCAGAGGTGAGGTTCTTCATGTGGTTCTCCAGGGCGGCAATGCCTGTAAACATAGATGGTGGTTCTTGGAACGCCTGATCTTCTTTGGTGTTGGGCTGGGGCTCTGTAGAGTTGTTTAACTTCTCCTGATTGTCCAAATCCATGTCTTGCTCTTCCATACTCTCTTCAAGCCCAGCGGGGTCAATGTTCTTATCCTCGGTCATGCTAGCATCCAGTGCTTCAGGACTTTCAAACTGATTCTCTGGCAGAGGGGTGTTGGGAATCTGGCCTCCCATATGCATACGAATATGCTGCTGGAGGACGACGGCATTGGTGAACTTCTTATGACAAATTGGGCAAGAGTGTTGCATCTTAAGAGGAGTGTTGGCCCTGTGAACGCCATAATGAGCTTTAAGGTTGCCCTTGGTGGAGAAAGCCCTGCCACAGATTTTGCATTTGTATGGTCGCTCACCAGTGTGAGTGCGGTAATGCATTTTGAGGGAACTTTGGCAGCTCAGCACTCGGTGGCAAATAACACATTCATTGGGGTCATTTGTCCTCTTCTCCAAGCCATCCACCATTTGCTGAAGTTTTGCAGTACCAGAGCCATTTTCTCCAGGTAGAGCATTTATGTGTTGCAATCCAGTCAGCGCATCCGAGGAATCTTTGCTCTGATCCAGTCCTGCCATCTCCTGACCGAACATGCTGGAAGTAATGGATGCACCGTCACTACCAGATGAAGAAGGCCTCTGAGAGTAGACGTCCCCACCTACGGGAGTATCAAACGAGGGCTTGAATGCTTGGAGCACTGGTGGATGGAGACCTGCCGAAGGAAGCCCCAGCACTGGTTTTGCATCAACAAGATTATTTTCCTCCATGGGGGGCACAGACATGCCATAAGGGATGCCATTGTTTGTAGGTATATTGTCCAGGTGTTCTGGTACAGGATGTGGATTCATCTTAATGTGTGGGTATTTTTCTTTGTGCCTCTGGAAATGCACTTTGAGGTTTCCTTTAGTTGTGAAACGGTTTCCACAGATGTTACATTTATAGGGCCTTTCGCCAGTGTGTGAGCGCAAGTGGATTTGTAGAGCGCTGTCATTTCCAAATGTTTTCCCACAGAATTTACATTTGTGCTTGAGCATGTGTTCACCAGAGCCATTTTTTGACTCCGGCAACACAGGGACCTTATTTTTTGCCTTTTTAGAGGGATCCATGCTTGCTGCAAGGGTATTAGAGGGACTCTGTAATCCCATGACCCCTGAAGATTGTGGAAGCAGCGCTGGAAGTCGGCTAGCTAAATTAGGGAGTCCTTTAATGTCGGCTTTTAAGGGCATCGACCCCAAACCTCCAGTGAGGGATGTGGGGATGGTGACGGATTGAGGTAGTTTTGCTTGTTTTAAGGCTTCCAAGGACAAGTTCTGGGAGCCCGTCCGTTTGCCAATGAGGGCGGCTGCAGCCGAGAGCTGCTGTGATAAATGTGCACCCAGTGCTTTCAGTGGATCCACAGCGGCACCCACTGCGGAGTGGAGACTCTGAGGTGCCATCATGGCCACTTGCATGCGTATCTGCTCAGTTAGCTGAATCTGCTGCAGTTGCTGCTGCTGGAGACTGACCAGCTGTTCCAAGATCATGGGGATTGCAAGAAGGGCATCTTGGTGTGGTTGCGGGGGTGGAGACTTCTGATTGGACGAATTGGACGAGTGTTGCGTTACAGCGACTTTGGTAGCAGCCATGGACTCAAGAGTCACATTAGAGCCTTGAATTTTTGAAGATGCCGAGTACCCCATGTCTGGACTGCCAGACACGTCTTGATCGTGATTTGAGGGGTCATCCTGGTTCAGCATGAGCTCTCCTTCCATCATTTCCTCAGACTCTGTGCTGTGCTTTGAATGCAAATTACTGGCAGACTGATCACCCAGGAATTCACCCGGAGAATGCTGGGAGAACTCAGACGGAACTTCACTCCCGTCTCCATCTTTCATGATAACTACTTGCTGACTCTTGGTGCAATTCCTCCCATGTTCAAGAAACTCAGCCTCATCGAAGAACTCTGCGCGCAACATTTGTCGCAAACCCTCGTCTCCTCCGATCGTCGCCTCTTAGCCTCATTTCCACCATCCTCACTTTGACCGCTGTGCAAGATCCCTGCAGCAAAGACAAAGTTCAACACATGACTTATTTTTAATTATTTGCTCTAAATAAGGAATACAAATATTATGTTATCAGTACTTAAAGTTACAGAGAAGTGTAATTCTACTTGGCATTTATATTCTGAAGTCACACCTTTGGATATTTTAATTTGCATAACAGATATGTAGCATTAGGAAACACATTAGATAAATTGCTTTTATCTTACTTCTCAGTTATGCAGTCCCACCAGACGAGGGCAGCGTTTACAGTAAGCACAAAATGAAATGCAAATCTTACTAGAAAATGTTAACCAATACAAAGAGATTGACTTGCACTTAAACACTCCTCCAACATTTCTTCCATTTCTCAATCAAATATAAGCATATGGTTCATAAAACAGAAAGCGTTCAAGTAATTAACATACAAATGCTGTTAAAGGTAGTCCTAAGAAATGAATAAAAGACAAAAATGCTGAACAGCCTAAAAAGGAGCCAATAGATAATTCTTATGAAAGCAGAAAATGCAAAGCAAATTAAATTAGGCTCCAGCACCATTAGGGAGACCCTTTAAACACATCCATTGTTAAATGCAAATTTAATCATCTCTTATGAATGGGAAAGACCACCTGTTAACCTCCTGACAGCAAAATTCAACATGTTAACCGTTCACTAAACAACTTTAGTTACAAAAAAAGTGCTTTGTTCTCAAACCTAGCTGATAAACAAAGCAAACCAACATGAGTTTATTAAAAAAAAAAAAAAAAGCATTCACTTTCAAAAAAGTGAAGTAGACTTGACTGCATGTTAAACTTCTAGCGGCACAATCAAACGTTAAAACAAAAACGTGCCAGAAATGAATCCTCTTTCAATCCATGCGTTTGGAATTGGACAGATAAATTGTACCCCATGCGTGTTAATCACCTAAACCACAAGGGGGCGTCTGATCAATGCGCAAGAGATACTATGTTTCTTTACCGATACCTTTATACTGATTGTACCTAAACTGAGAGGGAATTCCACATGCAATATTGTAGCACTCAACAGGCCGAGATTAAAATAAACTTTAAAACGGTCAATGTACATGTAACACACATCTACACCATCCTTCCTATAAGAATAACTAGTATGTCGTGGATTAAAGTCATGTAGATGCGAGTTACATTTACACCCCCATTGCACACAACTTCATTTCCATCCCCCATCCACATCTCCATATGCGACCAAAAGAAACTGTGGGGGATTTATTGCTTTGTGGTCAAGCTTGTTCGCGACTCGCGTTTCATGCCGACCTGTTGAGCACCTTTGTTTAACAGTGGTCAGTGATACCAATACGCCACATCAAATATTAACACATGAGCATAGTCTAGAACATACGTTCACTTATCAGCCCTTAAAACAACTGCAAACACAGAAAATATTATATATATATATATATATATATATATATATATATATATATATATATATATATATATATATTTATATATACATACATATATAAAAAAATATTATATTTGTATCCAAAGTTCAAAAGCGTATTATAAAAATAAGTCAAACTATATTAAAGACACCCATCAACACTAAATAAAAACTCGCTGACTCGAAAAATGTAAAACGTCAATAAATATAAGCCTAACAAACAAATATTGACCAACAAAATAAATCAAATTACCAAATTAAACCGAAGTTGTAACGATAAACTTTACAAACGGAACACATTAATGCCGAATACAGTAACTTTTTAGTTAAATTCGCAATTCGTAAAACGAGTCAATTTAAAAGGCTTGTGGTCGCATTTACTCCCAGAATTCAGAGGAGAAATCAAATATATAAAGTACAGTACACGAACACAAAAATATAAACAAAGTTCCCAATAGTTTTCGTCGCTTCAAACTTACCTTTTTCTGTCGAAGCGGGCTCGTCCGAGTTGATATGTTGTGGTTTGGATTGCTTGCGCCGCGACATGGTAACCTACAACCATCAGGGGCGAGTAGTAAGACTATTTAGTCCCTCTCCTTTAGAAATTCTCCAGGTTGGGGGAAATTAGCCCCTCGAGTAGAAATGCGCATGTCAAAGTAATTATTATTATCAATAATGCATTGCGATTTATCATGCTCTTCTGACAGCTGATTGGCTCCGGTCCAATGTGCTCGCGCATTATTCAAATGAGGCTTCATTGATGAGAAATGCAGAGTCGAGAGAAAGGGGGAGGAGATGCGAAAGAGAGAGAGAGGGAGGGGAGTAGAGAGAGAGAGAGAGAGAGAGAGAGAATTTAAAAATATACATATATTTTAAAACAATTTTATTATCCGTTTCTTATAAGTATCTTGATGTCTGAATGTTATATATATATATATATATATATATATATATATATATATATATACTTTGTTTATAAAGTATTTCTGATATATCATATAATATATATATATATATTAGGCTATTGTTATTTATTATATATTTATACTGTGTCTCACTTTATGAATTAAGATCCTAGAAATATATTTATCTTGTATTATATATTTTATATGCATTATTAGCTCATAAAAAGATTGTATTTTGAGTTTTTACAATATTTTACTCAACTATTCCCGATGAAATGTGTCAAACGAGTGTGATGCAGATGGATGTCCTCTACTCTAAAGCATTTATTTACAGTGTACATGAAGACAAATCTGGTCGTGCCTCTTCACTTCTGTGATTTAAATATGGAAATTGCAACTGACACGAAGCCCTCGTCACATTAAACACAAAGATCTGCCTGTCACATTGTCCTGATATGTGTAATGTTGAAATAAAGAGCAGACAAGTAAATATATGCAAATGTAGGAGGAGAAATGAGGAAGAAATTGCAGTTGTTTAGTTCATTCAAATGCGGTATGTAAAGCAATTCGGTATATTAGATCATAAAAAATATATTTTGTGTGTGTAAATATGATGGGGATATATATATCACTATACATATAAATATTTAAAAAGTTTATATAAATATATATATATATATATATATATATATATATATATATATATATATATACACACATGATTATTATATTTTATAGAATTTATATGAAATGAATGAATTATATAAATAGTGGACTAAAATGCATTTCAAACTACATACATAAACACACACACACACACACACACACACACACACACACATATATATATATATATATATATTAATAATATATATAATTTATTTATATAAACTATATGTATATATTCTCTCTCTTTCTCTCTCTCTCTATATATATAGTTTAAAATGCATTTCTGTCCAGTTCAAATCATCACTATACACATAAATAAATCTAAAAATAAAAATTATATATATATATATATATGTATATATATATATATGTATATTTATTTTCAGAGAGAGAGAAAGAGTATATATATATATATATATATATATATATATATATATATATATATATATATCACACATATATATAACACACACACACACACATACATATATATTATATATACATAATCTTTAAGAGATTAAAAATAATAAATAAAATATTGTATGATGCTTTAGTAGCTTTTCTGTGATTTGTAAGGGTTGCTTAAGCAAGTATGAAGGCAAAATGGCCAAAATATTTGAAAGTAAGACACAATGTACTGAAAGCTTCATTATTTTCATAATGCTGTCATAACCGAGTATAAAAATAACCACTGGTCAGCAGTCTTTTGTTTGGGTCTGTTGGTTTTAGTCGGGATGTGTCATAGATAGATGTTTATTAGATAAGGCGGCGCGGGAGTCATTTGCTTTGTTTGCACACACTGATACATTTGCCTATAAATTTTTCACTTAGATTTTAATGCAAATGGACCGGCTTCCATCTTATTTAGCCCACATAACCAGCCTTTCAGAGCAAACAACGTGCATTACGGCCTGCTTTTCACCGTATAATCTCAGTACATCAGATGTGTCAGTAACTGCTGGTAAAGCACGCACCAATTGGCACATCCTGTTCTGCCGTGGACAGCTATGGTTTTGTAAATTCCCCAGCTCGGAACGGACAGAGATTTTTTTAAACCCCCGCTTCCCTCCCGCCCCCTTTTTTCATAAGGCAATGTGAGAACGGCAAGTGCTTTGAGGGTGTGAAAGAATTTATAGCTTTTCTCAAAAGAAGATAGGCCGTCACCCCCCACCCGGTCTCACTGTCAGCCACGTATGCCTTACACCGCAGGAGATTGATGCCTCTAAACTTAATGGAGGGCCTCAGTGACTAAGGAGAACAGGAAGAAGGAATATTTTCAATCCATTTCCCCAATCCAGACATGTAAATGTTGTATCCATTAGGGCTGTGCCGTGACTCTCTCATCTAGTGTTTGGGAAAACTTGAACACCTCGATGGTTCGGAGACAATATTATTCAAAAACATCAAGTTGCACTAATCATTTCACCAATAGCACTGTTTCTAGATAAAGACAAGCCATCGGGACACAAAGAGGACTCTATATATTTTGTAAAAACAAACGTCTATCACGCACGGACTGAAGGTGCAGAAAGGAGGGGCGCGCAGTCTAGACGCTTTATGACGGCAATAAGAAACTTCGCTTGGGTTCAGTGTTCCTGTTGTGTTCAAACTAAACAATTCTCACTTTGTAAGAACTGAGTCATAAATCCAGGACGGTGGGAATGAGAAAACTCTCATCTTATATTTCTCCCCCTCTTAGGATGGACAGATGGGGTTTTTGTTTCTTTTTGAGGTGCTTATGATGGGGTTTCGAAGACAAAAAAAAGCTGTTTTACTGCATTAATGTAAGCCTAGCTGCAATTCGAGCAGTTATGTGTGACAACCCGTATCCCTTTTTCCGATATCCAGGCTTGGTAAAGTTACGGAAAGCGATAAAATGCTTATGCATATTTCTAGTTATTGTCGGAAAGTGCTTTTTGCGGGTGCAATCTATAAAACGTAATGGGATAAATGCTACAAAAATGTTGAAAAATCCTTATCCGCTATCAAAAATGACTGGAGAACTGATGAAAAACTTTATATTATTTGGGGAAAACTTGGGTATTTAGCAAAAGGAAGAAGAGAAAGTAATTTTAGTTCGAACAGAACACACTCTTAAAAATAAAGATTATTTATTGGCACATGTTGGTGAAGAACCTTTTCCACTATAAAGCAATCGTTTTTTGGTTTAACCTAAAAAAGCAAGATTCCTGGTTGTCTCGTTTAAATTTTGAGCTCATTTGAATTGAAAAAAGGCGATTGATTTAATCCACAAAAACTAAAAATATTATGTCAACTGAATCGTGTTAATTGATATAAGTTGATGAGATAGCAAATCATGAAAATAATTATTTACAGTGAATGGAAAGGCATGTATAGTGTTGCAGCCGTTCCATTCCATAGAAGGTTGGAAAAGGTTCTTCTGATTGCTAAAATGTTCTAATAGGGAACCAAAACTGCTACCTCTAAGGCATTGCTGTGAAACCCCCGTTTTTTGGATCCTCCATTAGAGACATTTTCCAAATGAAAAGTGTGAAGTCCTTTTGCCGTACTCCATTGTTGCACGTTGTTGTACACTTGTGTACAGGTCTTGACCTCGACCTCTCCCAGTTCTTTGTTTTGAGACACGATGAGATATTTGTGGATATCTGGTGATGTTTCCTCTGAAAAGAATTCACCTCTGACAGTGGACATTTGGGCAATAGTGCTCAATAGCAGCATTTAAAAAGCTGACATAAAGGTAAAGCACAGAACAAAGAAACCTCCATCAGTTCGCGTGAATGAAGCCATGCACATCAGTGTTTAAAACGTCAATTTCAGCCGTGTTGTCTGAAGATTCACACCGATGCTCTGAATTGATTAATGACACGTGGACTGATGGTTATGATTCTAGGATAAAACTGGCAGAAACACAATGTCGATAATGTGACTGAATGATGAATGATCTTATTTATAAGAATGCAGACAACTTCTATGAGACATGAACAAATTTTATTTAAATGGTTTTTTTTATTATCAATTATGATTAAACTTTCAGCATACATCCTATGACATAACTATGTGCGTATGATATATATATATATAATTTTTTAATAATTTTTTTTACTGCATACAAAAATGTATTTTAATTTATACACATATATATATATATATATATATATATATATATATATATATATATATATATATACACACACACACACACACCATATTTTGAGGTTATTAAATATTTTTAAAAACATCATAACGGCATATTTTTGAGAAGTGAAATCGAAGGCAAGCAAATTAAAATGCGATTAAAGCTTCTTCTTTCATTAAAAGTTCTTTCCAATAAGTAGCTTGTATAGTTTTTGACCTTGGGCTTG
>CM074285.1:24313755-24366255 GCA_037194245.1 Opsariichthys bidens | reverse complement strand
ACAAAGTAAAAAATAAATAAATAAATAAATTCACAGTTCTGTTCTTTCAATGTAATTTTTTAAGTTGGCATAACTTGAAGTTTCTGAATTGGCTCATTCAACTTAACATGTTAAGTTTGCACTGTATCAACTAGTTTGTAAGTTGACTTAACGAGAGTATTTTCCGCCTCAACTTAAAAACTCACGTTGACTCAATTCAATATCAATATCAAGTTCTCAACATTTACCGCGAGATCTCGTGGAAGCACGAACATTTGTCTGATAGATTGAACCCTTTCACCATCCTCAAATTTGGTGATAATCTGTTTATATAGACATAGATAGAGAATAAAAGACCAACAAAACATAAAGCTGTTAATTTTTTTAACACACAAACCGATATATATATTTATAGAGACCCCAAAGCACATTAAACCTTCAAAAACATACTTGACATGGAAGTATCAGGTTGACACCTCCCGACTTTTCCTGACCTTATGAGAACTGATATTGAGATGGCAACTCATATTTCAACTTAATAACATCCATCAAGCGTCCTCCATGAGAAATGTTATATTGCTCCTGTTAGGGGTCACAGAGCCCTGCCTATTGTTCAATAAGATTTGTTTTATTATATCATTATACAGTGTGTTTTTTGCTGAGGTCAACCTGAACTCACATAGAAGCAACATATATTGGACAACAGTGACATTTCGACTTTTAAAGCTTTAACAATATCTGCCTACTGAGTTTTGATTAGAGTATTACATTACAAGATATCATATAGGTTATTGTTTTTACATGCAACTCATATAAAAAAAAGTATTGATTCATTATAAAACTTGCGTATGTAAAAACTAAATTGAACATTTCTGAATGCTTTTTTTATTTTATTGACGAGTGACTTCCCCCAGAGTAATGAAATGCTGAGTATATGACTGGCAATAACACTAAGACAATGCTGCAATATGCACATGAATGTCTCACAGGAAGTCCTCAGAGAGATGCGACCCTTTTAAGATAACAAGTAAACTGCCTATTGGTCTGAGACAATCACAGGGGAGGTGGGGGTGGGGGTGGGGCCGGGGACAAATTACACACAACAGCATGTCACAAACAAGTTTACTTTGGCTTGTTGTTTGTAACGCTAGAAATGTAAGTGTGAGTGCAGTTAATGGCAAGAAAAGTGAGGATTCTAAGCATACTGTATGTAATAATATTTCAATGAAATTGTTTCAGGAATGAGATTAAATAGAGGTTTTCATACTTTTATATATATATATTGAATATCCCAAAAATCTCACACATGAAATTTCAGCAATAATGTCTCAAAAGTGTGAACAAAACTCGGAGATCTCAATATGAAACCTTTTTCAAAACACTTAAAAATGTTGCCATTGAAGAACAACATTCAATGCACTAAAGGTTCTTTATTTCCTGTATTCTAAAAGTTATTTTGAATATCAACATCTTCAATTGCACAAGAATAAAAAAACAAGATTCTTTTAATATATGTTCATTGGAACGTTCTTTGGGGAACCAAAAATGGCATTTCTGGAAAACACCCTTTCATTTTAAATGATGTGTATGAGATTATGATGATGAAATGTTATCCATATTAATTTTATAGCTCTAAACGCTTATACTGTAAGTCAACATCATCTCATTTGAGACTATATAAAGAATTTTAGAATAAAAAACTGAGATACGAATGGATACTTAAATGAAAAAAAAAATTTTTTTTCATTTAAAATGTTATGAAATTGATTACATGAAACATTGAAACATGAAAGAAATATAGTTTTATTTAAGAAACATATATGTTTAATATTTATACCTTATGTATGTATATATACAGTATTTTCATTCAAAGTTTTTTTTTTTTTAGCAAGGACACATTAAATTGATCAAAAGTGACAGTAAACATTTATATTGTTACAAAAGATTTCTATTTTAAATAAATGCTGTTTTTTGAACTTTCTAATCATCAAGGAATCCTGAAGAAAGTATCACAGTTTAAACAAAATTTTCAACACTGATAATAAGAAATGTTTCTTGAATATTCACAAAGAAAGAAAGCAAGCAAAATAAACGACTAAATCTCACACCAACTTTTAAATCCGCGTGTGAGGGGATGGAGGGGGAGACGCATCTGGATTCCACACATGGCTGTAATTTAATGGAGAATTGCCCATTGGTTCCTGTGCAGAGGTAAACAGAGTGATGGGCCTGCTTTTGTTATTGCCAGAGTATGACAACTGCTTCCATCAACAAACAATAAAAGTGTGAGGGGGAGAAAGGGCCACACAGTCAACGGAGACCCCTGCCGAGGACACTTCTCACCATAAACTCCCCCATCAGCTGTCTGTCACACCATCCTAATGAAGGAAAACACTCGCCGGAAGAACATAATTCCAGACAATAAAAAGCGTCAGTGGCTATTGTTCACATTTCGACATACATATAAATATATATATATATATATATATATATATATATATATATATATATATATATATACACACGTATATATATACATATACATACATACATATATATATATATATATATATATATATATATACAGGGTTGGGGAGTAATGAAATACAAGTAACTTAGTTACGTATTTAAAATACAAAATTTGAGTGGTAATCAGATTACAGTTACATCTGAAAAGTATTTTAGATTACCAAAGTGATTACTTTGAATTTTAATGTCATTTATACAGCAATTGGTGATTCTCTGACTCTGACAGTCTGAAAGTTTCACGTTTTTTGACTCTTTTCATTTTTTTGTGATAGTTGTTTGTGAGTCATTTTATAATTGTAAAAAAGGTCTCTGCATCTTTTTCTCACAATTTGTTTTTTCCCCCACACAATTCTGACTTCTTTTTCTCAGAATTTCGAGATTTAAACTCACAATTGCAAGTTATAAAGTCGGAATTGGGAGAAATAAACTTGCAATACTGACTTTTTTCTTGCAATTGTGAATTTAGTGTGTGAGTTAAATATCATAATTCGGAACTCGCAATTGCAACTTTATATCACGCAATTTTGAGGGAAAAAGTCAGAATTGTGAGATAAAAACTTGCAATTGCTATTTTTGTGTTTGTTCCACACTTATTAGTATTCCAAAGTATTCTAAAGTATTTAGATTAAGTTACAACTAAACTTGAGTAATATAACAAAATACATTAAAAATTACTTTTTAAAGCATGTATTTTGTAATCTGTAGTGAAATACATTTTAAAAGTAACCTACCCAGCCCTGTATATATATATATATATATACATACATGTTATATCATTTCTATTTAGTGTATATATACACAAAGTGAATAAAGCAAAGTGTTTTACAGTATATAAAAACTACTTAAATCTCATTTATGTTTAATTTATGTCTTGCTTATAAGTTTCTAGCATGATTCCTTATGAAGAAACAAAAAAATAAGCACTTTTTTGACCATTGTTGACACATATAGCTATAAAATCAATGCTTATAGCATTATCGGATAATTAGTCTCGGTAGAACTTGATGAGAAGAATTTGTCTTCATACTGAGATATTTTACTTTTGATTCCATACTTCGAACGCAAGAGTCTTTTCTCACAAGCAAGCAGGAGACAAAAGTCTCAATTGAATCTCTTTGAGCTCCTGAAGAGATCTCATCTGTGATATTTCTCATTGCTGAGAGGTCTTCATTGCTGCTAAGATGGATATGGGAGGAGGGGGCGAATGAAAAGTGATTGAGACACACAAGGGTCCTGCCGTCACCGCCATGCTGTGAAACAACAGGAGGTCAATTCTTCAAATCTCAGATGTAATCTCAAGAACAGGACTATAAACATTTACCAGGAGGGAGGCACCCTGTGTCTAAACTTATATGCTAATGACCATACACACCTTCACTGAATACAGCCTACAGAGACAGATAAAGCGTCTTTAGATACTATGTAGGCCATTGAAATGTATATCTATGTATGCGTGTGTCTGTGTGTGCGTGTATTTTTCTTATTTTATTTTTTTATTTATATATTTCTTTATATATATATATATATAAATATACATAATTGTTTTTTCATTTGAATATATATTATTTAAGCCAGGCATAATAAACTATATATATATATATATATATATATATATATATATATATATATATATATATATATATATATAGTTTATATATATATATATATATATATAGAGAGAGAGAGAGAGAGAGAGCACATCTGAGACTAAATCTTACGCCTGGTCAAAGGATGGTGTAAAGTGAGTGAAAATAAAGAAAAATAAAAACATTGAGACGATGGCGCGTCTGGTATACAGACCGTACAAGATCAGCAGGCCGTGTTTTTCAGAGCTGTCCTCGCTACTAAAGGCAGGTCGGGATTATCCGCAAAAAGTTGAATGCGTTATTAAACAATTTGTACAGTGTAAACAGCTGTTATCTTTTGCCATAAGTCTTGTTTTTTTTTTATTCGTTACTGTATTGTTTTGCTTGCATACCAAAATATGCGTATACTTACTGAACATCTCAATCATATTTCCTGTTTTACAAGGTAATTCATTTTTTCAGCTCAACGGTAATTTTTTATCTATTCGTTGGAGCCAATAAATTCACATTTGTAACCATAGTTTGGTTGTAACGATATGTAACCATATCGTAGTTTTCGATGGTGCAACAACTGTAAATATTCATCAGAAAAACTGGACGTAACTAAGTCCAGCGTAGAGCTTACACCCAACTTTTTTACGTCCAGGTGGTGCATCCGGTCGGTGGACATGCAGTGTCCAAACGGCCCCATTTCTTGACATCTATATCACTGGCAGAGCATGCTGTCAAAGTGAGTTATAAGAAGCTGTCTTGTAACTATTAATTGAGCAGATTATAAAAGACACATGTTCAATAATAAGACTCAATCAATAAGAACAAGAATCAATACAACTGCTAAAGCTAATGCGGCTGGATTTTCCCTGGGAGTGAAAGCCATCGCCTTAGTGTTTCCGGCTCCATGCTCTTCTGTTTGACAGAAAAATATTTTGAAAATGAGTTAAATGTCTTTGTGAAACTTAAAACATAAACCTGCGATTTGATTGCTATTAGAAAGCTTTAGGGTTAAAAGAAGACAACAACCAGATGGAATACACATGTTTAGTGTTCGTTTGCGTATGCAGACAAACATTTACGTGTGGTTTTTAGCATGGTTGTGTTATTTTGATCGTTGCTGGCAACCTGATTTGACAAAACAAGTAGCAACATTGTGTTGCAGCTCAAACAACTACATGCTGCTCTAGTTCTTTGCTTGTATTTTATGGAAAAAATTAAACAAATGCTTCTGAAATTGTTCAATTTCGCAACAACAAATACCGCGTTCTATATCAAAAGCAGCTTCTTTGATGCTTCTGTAAGCAATAGGAGAAATCAGAAAATATGAAAGCGTTATATTGCTCTCAGCTGCTTGCATGCATACTGGAAGCCTTTGAAGTTGATACATATACTGTAAAATCAATTACAAACAAGACTGATTGTCAACAAGAAGTCTTTTGATCGAAACAGTTTACACGTGCAAACACTTTTTGATGAATCTGATTTATTAAAATATACAAATAATCAACACATTTGTCCACGGGCTCTACAGATGTCTCAAGCCTCTCATTAAACTCTGCTTGAGAATGGATATGTCATTAATTCTTTTGTTTGAACTCACAAACACAAGAATGACAGCTCACCTGTAAATAATAATAAATAACGCTCAGACCTCCCCTCAGGCACACTGTAGTTTCGGCCAAAGCAAGAGTGGATTTGACTTTTCGTCCAATGTTACAGTGCAATGCCACCGGCAAAAGGGTGGAAAACGTGCACATAGTTTAAAGAGAGCTCAACCTGTAATTGGTGCTGCTGATATTACAAGTTACTTGCCTTTTAGCTGATGTTTTTCACCTGTACACGCCAGTGCACTAATTTCAGGGACAGTCCGTCTGAAGTAACCCAGGATTACGTATTTTGCCCAAGGGCACAATGAGATTCTGACCTCAGTGGCTCCTCAGTTCCGGCTTCAGCCCTTCTGAGAATTAAAACTTGTTTGGATATCCAGATTCTTTAACATTAGAATTTGTCAGTCATACTGAAGGCCAATGAAATTACTTCATTGCCTCAAATGTCTCACCGGTTAGCAGAAACCATAATTAACATTTGCAAAGTGCCAAATGCAAGTAAAAGTTGGATTTGGCAACTTCTTTTTAAATTAATATTTCAATTCAGCTAAAGATGCATAAAACTGATCAAAAATCACAGTAAATACTTCAGTTTCAATAGTTCCTTTTGAACTCTTTCGAATAAAATGTATCTCCTTTTCCACAAATTAATATTAAGCACCATTAGTGTTTTCAACATTGAAAATAATAAAAAATGTTTCTTGAACAGCAAATCAGAATATTAGAATGATTTCTGAAGACTGGAGTAATGATGCTGAAAATACAGAAATAAATTACATTTTAAAATGGATTAAAATAGAAAAGAGGAATTTTTAAATTGTAATAAAGTTTGACAATATTACTGTTTTTTATCAAATAAATACAGCCTTGGTGAGCATGCGAAAACTTTAAAAACACTTTCAAAAACATTAAAAAAATCTTACCGACTAAAACGGATACAAAGAATCTACTTCAGTGCATCTTCTAGAAGTAGAGAGCTGAACTTTGACTTATTTTGTTGTTATAAAAGAAAAACACATTATTGCTACTATGCCACCATTATACATCATATTTTGACAGAAATACATATATTTTAAAATATTAAAATGTTAAAAAAATTATTTAAAAATTAATTCTCTCAATTTACATGCAATTTGCAGATGTGGAAAAGAGCTAATTTGATACTGAGTGTAACCTTGGATTTCTTTCATTAATTTATTAATAAGCAAGGAAATCTAGATGATGCAGGCCTCTAGAAGTCCTTAACCCAATCTGTTTCCAATTACATAATTCTCTATAGGGCACAGTTGATTGGTTCCCACTGTATTGGTATTCAATTCCTATTGTTTGCCTAATTCTTGCGCTTTCAGAATCCCTCTACCTTCCCCAGCTCCACCTGTATAGATCTGCTATGGGGGTGATTCATGTATGCTTGTTCAGCAGCAGCATGTCTTGCTTGCTGATAGGAGCATGTTGTGTGTATTGGCAGTGCCAAGTTCTATACTTGCTCTGCAGCAGCAGCAATAACTGCAACAGCAACAACAGCAGCAGCAGCAATAACTGCAATAGCAACAACAGCAGCAGCAGCAATAACTGCAGCTGCAGCAATAACAACAACAGCAATAACAGCAGCAGTGATAACTGCAACAGCAACAATAACAGCAGGAGCAGCAGCAGCAATAACAGCAGCAGCAACAATAGCAGCAGCAATAACTTCAACAGCAATAACAGCAGTAGTGATAACTGCAACAGCGACAATAACAGCAGGAGCAGCAGCAATAACTGCTGCAGCAACAATAGCAGCAGCAGCAGGAGTAACTGCTGCAGCAACAATAGCAGCAGCAGCAGTAACTGCAGCAGCAGCAATATCAACAGTAGCAATAACTGCAGCAGCAACCATAACTGTAACAGCAATAACATCAGCAGTGATAACTGCAACAGCAGCAATAACAGCAGGAGCAGCAGAAATAACAGCAGCAGCAGCAGCAATAACAGCAGCAGCAATAACTGCAACAGCAATAACAGCAGCAGTGATAACTGCAATGGCAGCAATAACAGTAACAGCAGCAGCAGTAATAACAGCAGCAGCAACAATAGCAGCAGCAATAACTGCAACAGCAATAACAGCAGCAGTGATAACTGCAACGGCAGCAATAACAGCAGGAGCAACAATAGCAGCAGCAGCATCAATAACCAACAGCAGCAGCAATAACAGCAGGAGCAACAATAGCAGCAGCAGCAATAACTGCCGCAGCAGCAATAACTGCTGTAGCAGCAGCAACAACAACAGCAGCAGCAGCAGCAACAACAGCAGCACCACCAGCAGCAGTAGAAATAACTGCAGCAGCAACAGCAATAACTGCAGAAGCAACAACAGCAGAACCAGCAGCAGCAATAACAGCAGCATCAACAATTGCAGCAGAAATTACAGCAGCAGCAACAAAAACAATAGCAGCAGGAGGTTGGTCTCTTAGGAGATCTTTTCTGCCAAGACCAAACACACCAATACTGTCATATCATTACCATGCCAAACTCTGAGAGTTGTCATGACAGAAATGTTATTCACAGTATTTCAAACATTTGGAAACCTCAAGTACCAAAAACACCGTTTTACAAATCTTCCTTAAAACCGACCAAATCTACGAATGAATGAACGTAATCTGCGAGTGAAGGACTAGAGAGACAGCACAGGGCACTTAACAATGAGTCCCACCATTGTCCAGTAGCTCAAAGACAGATCGACACCTGGCTGGACACTTTACAACTGCCTTTGACACAAACAGCTTTGGTCCCAGGGACAATAGTCTTTTTGTCACATAAAAAGAAAATCTGCGTCCATTACAAGCACAGCCACTGACCTCCTCCAGATATGTGCAGACTATCGTTCTAGAATATGATGGACAACATGGTCATTCTGACATTTTACCAAAATCACTCCTGGATTCCAATAACAAGTGCCACCGCTGAGACATTTTATAAGCAGTAAACAACTTAGAACATCGTTTTCTCCTGAACGAGAACATCATAAAATATTCTGCTCGCTTTATGCTCATAATGATAATCAAACAAACTGCGCGCTGCTAAATAAAACTCTGTTTTGCACCTTGTACATGAAAGCTCAGAGCCCTGTTGGCTTTCATCCATGTCGTTCTGTTTGTTGTTCAGCTTCTATCATCTTTGTCAATAAGAGCTATGATCTCGCATTAGCATGCGTCCGGCGAAGGGAAATGGATAAAAGTGGCGTAGCGTTGCCATGGTGACCACATAAATGGCTCTGAGGCCGAACAATGGACAGCTCTACAGGCCCGAGTCCTGAGAGCCCCTTTCTTCACCATCAACATCTGTTGCCTCACATTCAGAATTATGGGATGTTCTGCCGATTATTTTTTCTCTTGTGCCGCCACCCTCTTTGAAACCGGCAGACGGCGGAACACACGAGCTTGCTGTGGACATCAGCCAACTTGTTTTACAAAAAACAGCCGTAGCTCATATATTTTGGCCTGTTTAGTAAATATATCATCAGTATCCCTCAGGTCAGTGAGACCATTGAAAAACGATCGAAAAAAAATGAATAAAAAATCTAAAAAGTTTTCAAACTCACTATAAAGGCAAAAAAAAAATTACATTTTATATATATAAATTACATATATATAAATTCTTATGATTACTCAATTTGATTTGAACCAAATTTATCTCTTTACGAAAAGGTCATGTGATTTCAAAATGGCTTCTAACATGTTACGCCGTAATGAAT
Source organism: Opsariichthys bidens (assembly GCA_037194245.1). Lineage (NCBI taxonomy): Eukaryota > Metazoa > Chordata > Actinopteri > Cypriniformes > Xenocyprididae > Opsariichthys > Opsariichthys bidens. Next base: position 24,356,827 of record CM074285.1, on the reverse strand, counting down.
AATTTCAAAACAAAACATTATTTACATAAAAAAATGACATGAATACTAAAATAATGTAATATTCTGCAAAGGTTTCCCTCTAGAAGTTTAGCATGTTCATGATTAAAAAAAAGGTATATTCAAGTGATCTGCATTTTAAATAGGATTTAGGAATTATTTAAATGAGGATTATTGTGATGTGTTCGTTCCCGGAAGAAAACTCGAGACTAAAATGGAGGCGTTTCAGTGAGTTCAGAGACAGTGCGCGTTTTCATGCTCAAACAGCAACATTGCACGCTAAAGAAAGTTGAAAGTGTAAAAAAGCATAATAGGACCCCTTTAAACAGATCATAACTGTGACCTCTATGTCACCTGATCAATGAAAGAGCAACCTCTGAGCACTAAATCGTTCCTCTGGGATGTTCTGCCTAATGCAGCATCTCCATCAGCCCTTGCCGAAGTTATAAATGGTAGCAGCACTAGGCAACCATGGGGGTTGTGAACAGGGTAAAATTACAATATGCAAACAGTGTGGCTGTGGTTTGTGGCTGTGCGTCTAACCTCAGTTTACCTGCTAGTGTATCAATGGGGATGTTTATGTACCACGGGAAACCCAACCCACTTCAGCGGTCAGCGGGGTTTAAGCAATCACACTGACCTTAACATCAAATCGAAGGCTTTTAGACCTCTAACACTCTATTGTTTTTTGGACGCGAGCCAGTTGACGGGCAGATGTCGATGGAAATGCGTTCAAATGGATTAGGTGTCTGTGCATTATCTGCCGTTTTTCATGTGTAAATGAAATGTGAATGTGACTTTTCTAGCAACAGGTTTTTGATGTGACCATATGAGATGAGAAACACAGCAACAATGACCTGGAGCCACGGTCAATTCAACAGGAGTGACTGAAGCTTTTGTCCTTGTGCTATCCAGCTGGACGACGGCTTATATAAGAGAGAGACACTGAAAAAAGGGAGATACAAAAAGTCTGAGAGAAAGAGATACACAAAGATGGAATGGGAGGGGAAATCAGATGTAGCTTCTATCAGATGTGAACGTTCACTCCTGTGAAGCAGCAGGCATCCGCAAAAAGTGCATTTACCACCTGCTTGTGCTTCTTACGCCACTATGCAGATTCAAAGTCTTTCTATACTGCTTTACTTCAAACGAATAGAGCAATCAAGTCCAGAAAAACTATATAAATGTTTATTATTATTATTGGCATAATTTAATATTATAAAATATTTTATTTTACAGCACAACTATTATTATGTGTACTAATAATATATATATATATATATATATATATATATATATTAATTATTTATGAAAATTAGGACAAATTACTATTGGAATATTACTATTTTATTGTAAACTAAAATATAATGATGTCATTAATACTATTAGCAATATTATTACTGCTTTAAAAATGTGTACAACAACAATGACAAACAATAAAATAATATTAAAAATAGTAATAACAATAATCATATAAAATCCTTTGTAAAATAAGTGTATTTTATAATGTTAATTATTTATTAGTAATATTTATTATATGTCACTTTATCATAATTATTATTATTTATTAACTCTAATTATAAGAAATTAAAACAAATTTGCATTGTAGTATTCCTATTGTCCATTAATTTGTTTTAAAATATGATATGTGTGTTTAAAAATGTTTATTATTAACTCTAATTATGAAATTAATATAGTTAAACATTAAAATATAATAAAAATAATATCCTACTAAAATAATGATTTTATATATATATATATATATATATATATAGAAGAGAAAGAGCAAAAAATTAATTTGGAGACAAAAAAAATGGAACCCAAACTTGCACATTTCTCTTTTAAGTTGTATTTAACCCAGAATGTTCCTTTACCAACTAGCCTAACCTATTCTTTCTTATTTTTCCTCGTCACGCTTCCAGATGTTCACAAGCTCACTTAGCAAATGCAAGTCACCTAAAACACAATCGCTCCGTCCCAAGCCTATCACAACTAATTACAATTCTTCAGCAGGTTTTGGACGGCTTAGCGAGTTCTGTCACAGTCAACGTGTCATCCCCTCCGAGCTCCAGATGTCTTTACCGCCGCAGCGCTTCAAACAGATCCGCTTTAGCTTAGCCACGAGGAACCAAGCGGTGCTTCTACACAGAAGGAGCCTCACCTCCGGGCATCCATATTGATCCAACAAATTTGCCACAAATCATTTTACAAATGCCTGGTGGGGGGCTATAGAAGCGAGTGGAAATGCTCCCATTCAGACTCACTATGCTCCTGTGGAGACTGAACCCCGGTCCCTGGCTTGTTGGAGTGTGCTGACAGGCTCTGATCCCCCGACCATCTGTGGGGTGGGCTGGCCTGCGTTCAGGAGCCCTTTGTGTCCTCTGAAGCTTGGTGAATTCAACAGTAACTAAAAATTAGAAAGCAGAAAGAACAGCAAAGAAAGGAGCTGGCAGACACCCCACAGTTCAATCACGGGCCATTCAGAAGATTAGCGTACAGAGACGAGTGAACCGCGTGTACGAAGGAAAAGCCATCCTGATGGTTTTGCGACTCCTTACACCATTAAAGATTGTTAGGAAAAAGTTGAAGAAGCGATTAATGAAACGCACACTTTGGAAAACACGCTAAACGGTCAACGTTTCAGACCCTTGACTTCACTGTACGCTACTTAGCAAACGGATGAAGAAGTTATCACAAACCATCTGTGTAGTTCAAAGCCAAGAGACTAATCGGAAGTCGTTTGGGATGTGCATTTCGCTAGAGGCGGTCCTTTGAATGAGCTCAAACAGGATGCTGGGATTGGACAGGTGTACCGTCCACACGTGGAGACGTAGGCAGCTGGAGACACTCGTGGGCCGCAGATGTGCGCTGCCGCAGAGCTGAGGGTCACTGTCATGACCGGGCCCGGCTGGTGGCCACTGCTCTTTGGAAAGAGATGGAAAACAGTTAGCTGATTTGGCCATTTGGTTTCAGAAGGGTCTGATTATTCATTAATCTTAATTGTTCCCAGTGCACAGCCGTTCACAGTTGCCAGTAGACTGGAGGGATGACATGCAGTCTTCTTTTGCAGAGCAAAAAGAGGAAATGCTTATGAAACTAGATCTATACATATTCATTGGTGTTATAAATACAAAGTTCTGTCATGAAACTCTAGATGGCATAGGTTGATCGGTCCTTAAATTAATCTGCTTGCAATCACATTTTCTCTATAGGACACAGCTTATTGGTTCCTGCTGTATCAGTAGCCAATGAGCACGCTGCTCATCCTTCAATTACTTGGTCAGCACTTGCTGTAGCAGTTGCAGAATGCTTTCAGAAACCGTCTACCTTCCCAGCTCCACCTGTATAGATCTTCTACAGGTAATTCATGTGTGCTATTTTGTACAACAGCAGCATGTCGTGTATGTATTGGCAGCAACAGCAGCAGCAATAATGACCACCAACAGCAGCAAAAATAACCAACAGCAGCAGCAGCAATAACCAGCAGTAGCAGCAATAACCAACAGTAGCAGCAATAACAGCAGCAGCAGCATCAAAAATAACCAACAGCAGAAGTAATAACAGCAGCAGCAGATCTATTCCGCCAAGACTAAATAAATCAACATTGTCGCATCTATTACTATGCCAAACACTCCGAGACTGTCATGACAGAAGTGTTCTAGCAGCTTGCTATGTGGTTGCTATGATGTTCTGCATTAATTTTAACAGTTCCTAAAATGAAAGTGAAAATCAAGTTTCATCGATTAGATACGTTTAGCAAAGTGAGGTTTTACAGCAACTTTAAAATACTTAAAGCTAGTGTTTTGGTCAAAGCATCAGCAACAGAAAAACCGATGCTTGCAATAGCAAACCATAGCAACAACAGCATTTTTTTCTAATAGTTCAATGGCACGTCATCAGTTATTCCATACTTATTTCATTGTAAGTTCATGCAAGTGTATATCGTGACTGATATGTTCACATGTGTGAAATAAATGAACAGGAAATTACCACCACATGTGTGAAATTATAATTGATAGGAAAGATGGTGCAATTTGCAGAACAGTTGCACCAGGCCTTAACTCAAATAAATCGCCCAAACCCCCATCTCCCCCTCTCTCTTGTAATGAAGTTGTGTGGAAGTATGTGTATATTTGTGTAAATGCATTAGTGATGGAAAGGTAAAGTGTCAGTGAGCAAAGGTAAACAGGAAGTGTGGAGTCTCCCCACAACACACACACACACACGCAATCACACACACCAAAATTTTGATTTATATTTACATGCACATGTTTACTCACCATTACACGAAAAGAAGCGGAGTCATCTAAAAAATGGAAAGAAAAAGAGCTTAGTTTATGTGGGTTTTTGTGTATTTGTATTCAAATATCAGCAATAACTTGCATCAAATGTTTGCGGTAAATCAGTTTACACAAATATTTGTATAAGTTTTAAACAAACAGGTCAGGGAGACACAACAGCAGTGTTCCCAACAGCGGCTCCTCTGTATGTCGGGGGCCGCATCTCATAACCTCCAACATGTGGTCAGCTCCTATTATTTTAACTGCTTCCAGTGACTTTAGATCCTGGTGACCTCGAAGTGCAATCAAGAACAGGAATGGACACATTAAAACGCCAAGCGCAGGACAGCTTAGGTTACCACCCTATGAAGAACAAAGACAAAACAACATTTTAGAAATGCATTTACTCCAATTGCATTTCCACTCTTGTAAATAAAACAGTCATCTAAATATTTGAAGAAAATCAGGCTGATTAATCAATTGTGGTTTTGTGTTATTAAATGTTTGTGTAACACCAACTTTTATAGAAATCAAGGAAAATGTGATTAATTATTTACACTTTTAAATTGTTTATTAAGAACAATTTTAAATTAAAAAAGCCAAAAAAGAGAAAACAAACAAGCGACCTAAACCCAACCATAATCCAAGTAGAAAATCATATTGAAAAATTATGACAAAATAATATTAAATAATATATATATATATATATCCTGCTATATAGCTATATCGCATCGCTACTCGTGATATTGCTCATATTATATAGATATATAGATACAGTCAAACTAAAATTTATTCAGATACCTTGAACATTTCATTCATTAATACAATTTATTCACTATAGTTAAAAAAATGGTAATAAAATATAACAAGATGTCAGCGATAAACTGTCAAAAAAATATACATCTTAATTATGTCAGATAAAACTTAAGCAAAACATGGTCAGGTCAAAGTGTCTGAATAATTTTTGGTTCCCAACTTTTTGTCAATTTTACTGGTAGTCGACTGTTTGAAGAAGTTTTGGGTATAATATGTCACAGTTTACTTTATTTTGCTATCCTCACTTACATAAATGAACTATAGTGTCCTGTACCCACTAGTAAAAATATATAAAAAATTTCTGAATAATTTTTGGTTTGACTGTAAATATTTGTGCTGTCAAACGATCAGTCGTGATGAATCGCATTCAAAATAAAGGTTTGTTCACATAATATATACGTGTGTGTGCTGTGTGTATTTATTATGTATATATGAATATACAGACACATGCATGCATATGTTTAATAAAAATATATTATATATTTATAAAAAATTTATATATATATATAACATTTATAATACATATATTATATATACAATTTCACATTATATATATATATATATATATATATATATATATATATATATACACACACACACAAACATACATTGAAATAAAAATACATATAAAGAAAAGGAAAATGTGAAAAAAAAGCTGAAAAAAGAAAACAAACAAGCTAAAATTAGATGAAACATAATCCTAGTATAAAATCATAGAAAAAATATGACAAAATAACATTTAATTGATTCAATTATTATTTTTATGTTTTAGGTCATTTGTTTAATCTCCAGTTTTATTGTTATTGAAAAATTATTGCAATCTTAACTTTGAAAAAATTATATCAAAATACATAAATGACGAATTTGTGTTTTTACATTGAAAACAAAACAAACAGAAAAAATAATGGGGCTGAGATGATCAACAAACATGAACACTGTACAGAAGCATTAGTGAATGAACATGAGCCCTGTACACGACTCTACATGTGCTCTCAAAGCTTACAGTGTTGTTTTTCTTCCTGAAGTTTTTACATGGAAAAAGTGAAGCATGCTCTGGGGAAGGAGGAGACAAGGGGTGGTGAGGGTGCCCAACTGGTAATGTTTACAGCAGCTGTCATTAACCGAGTGCACTACTTCCTGATGAAAGAGCCATCCACCAATCTGCTGCAGTGTTATTAATGAAAGCCAGAGACTTTAGGCTACTGACAATTCACAAACTTCCACTATACTTCCGATCATTTTTTAGCACAGAACACCCTAGTGACCTCCCAGAACAACCTAGCGACACCCTAGCAACCACTCAGAATAACCTAGCAACACCCTAGCAACCTCATAGAACACACAGAATGCCCCGAATGCCATAGCATCACATTTTTCAGAAATGTAAAGATCTCGTTGTTTTATTGCAGCTTGAGGTTTTGACTGTTGTTTAGCTGCAATATTTATCCATCCATAATGATCAAATCTGAGCCCTGGTCTAGAACATTATCATATTTATTGAAGCCAGGCTGTTTGCTGACAGTGAAGGGAGTCTGTGCGAAACTAGTGGTCCCTCAGAAACCAAACCTATCCACATAAGTTCATCTCTCATAAAGGAACCTCATGAGTGATGTGGAGCGAGGAAGTAATAGCGACCCAGGGACACACAACTCTTTCCCCTTCCTAAAACACCGGTTATCCTCTCGCTGTGGATTTCAGTGGAATATCATGTATGTTCCCACATGCGTTAATATCATTTAATGCCATCCTTTAAAAAATATATCAATACACAGGTGTAAGAGTGAAGACACAACTTTTCCAGAACACACATGATACACGTTTTTGCAACAAAACTCTGCAGCCACAGTGGGTACGGAGAGTATTCAGACCCCCTTAAATTTTTCACTCTTTGTTATATTGCAGCCATTTGCTAAAATCATTTAAGTTTGCACCCCACACAGCACCCCATATTGACAGAAAAACACAGAATTCTTGACATTTTTTCAGATTTATTAAAAAAGAAAAACTGAAATATCACATGGTCCTAAGTATTCAGAACCTTTGCAGTGACACTCATATATTTAACTCAGGTGCTGTCCATTTCTTCTGATCTTCCTTGAGATGATTCTACACCTTCATCTGAGTCCAGCTGTGTCTGATTATACTGATTGGACTTGATTAGGAAAGCCACACACCTGTCTATATAAGACCTTACAGCTCACAGTGCATGTCAGAGCAAATGAGAATCATGAGGTCAAAGGAACTGCCTGAAGAGCTCAGAGACAGAATTGTGGCATGGCACAGATCTGGCCAACGCTACAAAAAAAATTTCTGCTGCACTTAAGGTTCCTAAGAGCACAGTGGCCTCCATAATCCTTAAATGGAAGACGTTTGGGACGACCAAAACCCTTCCTAGAGCTGGCCGTCCGGCCAAACTAAGCTATCGGGGGAGAAGAGCCTTGGTGAGAGAGGTAAAGAAGAACCCAAAGATCACTGTGGCTGAGCTCCAGAGATGGAGTCGGGAGATGGGAGAAAGTTGTAGAAAGTCAACCATCACTGCAGCCCTCCACCAGTCGGGGCTTTATGGCAGAGTGGCCCGACGGAAGCCTCTCCTCAGTGCAAGACACATGAAAGCCCGCATGGAGTTTGCTAAAAAACACCTGAAGGACTCCAAGATGGTGAGAAATAAGATTCTCTGGTCTGATGAGACCAAGATAGAACTTTTTGGCCTTAATTCCAAGTGGTATGTGTGGAGAAAACCAGGCACTGCTCGTCACCTGTCCAATACAGTCCCAACAGTGAAGCATGGTGGTGGCAGCATCATGCTGTGGGGGTGTTTTTCAGCTGCAGGAACAGGATGACTGGTTGCAATCGAGGGAAAGATGAATGCGGCCAAGTACAGGGATATCCTGGATGAAAACCTTCTCCAGAGTGTTCAGGACCTCAGACTGGGCTGAAGGTTTACCTTCCAACAAGACAATGACCCTAAGCACACAGCTAAAATAACGAAGGAGTGGCTTCACAACGACTCCGTGACTGTTCTTGAATGGCCCAGCCAGAGCCCTGACTTAAACCCAATTGAGCATCTCTGGAGAGACCTATAAATGGCTGTCCACCAACATTTACCATCCAACCTGACAGAACTGGAGAGGATCTGCAAGGAGGAATGGCAGAGGATCCCCAAATCCAGGTGTGAAAAACTTGTTGTATCTTTCCCAGAAAGACTCATGGCTGTATTAGATCAAAAGGTGCTTCTACTAAATACTGAGCAAAGGGTCTGAATACTTAGGACCATGTGATATTTCAGTTTTTCTTTTTTTAATAAATCTGCGAAAATGTCAAGAATTCTGTGTTTTTCTGTCAGTATGGGGTGCTGCGTGTACATTAATGAGGAAAAATATAAACTTGAATTATTTTAGCAAATGGCTGCAATATAACAAAGAGTGAAAAATTTAAGGGGGTCTGAATACTTTCCATACCCACTGTATATAAGTATTTATGAGAATACGTTTTGAGACATAATTTAAGGGTACTTGTGACTAAGAATATTTTGTTTTAAATATAAGACTTTCTAAACATAAAATGATGATATATATCTATATATAAATTGTGTACAATTATATATAAAATTAATATACCCATATTAATTATTAGTGCTGTCAAATTGATTAATTGCAATTAATCACATCTAACATAAATATGTGTATATACATGTATATGTATATATATGTACAGTACACCAACTGCATACATTTTCAAACTAGTTTTTTTAGTCGTGATTAACCAATTTGACAGCACTAATTATTAATTAACGAAAAATTGCTAAACATATGATATAAATATGAATAAATATATAAAGTACTAGTATTGTATAAAGTATTAGTACTAGTAATATATAAAGTATTGTAACACTTTACAATAAGGTTCATTAGTTAACATGAACTAGTAATGAGCTGCACTTCTACAGCATTTAGTTAATTTTAACATTTACTAATATATTATTAAAATCTTGTTAACATTAGTTAATGCACTGTGAACTAACATGAACAAACAATTGAATAACTGTATTTTCATTAACTAACGTTAACCAAGATTAGTAAATACAGTAACAAATGTATCGCACATGGTTAGTTCATGTTAGTTAATACATTAACCAATGCTTTACTAATGAACCTTAGTGTAAAGTGTTACCTATATAACTAATCCATACATTTCAAAATAAAAGTTTTATATATCATAAACATATATATATATAGTTTCCTGAACAAGGTGTAAAGAGGTTTAACGTTAATATGTCGCACAAATGTTCAATCAACGTTCCAATTTCCGCCGAAAATTCCAGTGGGCATCTCAAAGGCAGCAGTGCACAATGAGAGAAATATACTACTCTACTCTTGCCTGCAGATTTTTCTCATAAAAAAGCCTTTGATAGTTTAGCCATCTGGTCAGAGCCTTGAAAAAATCCTCATAAAAGAGGCCCAAATAAGGTCAGAGGTCACCCCCTCCCAGGGTCAGGAGGCCCTTGAAGGTTGTTATAGTGGACCTTGCTGAAGTTGTCAACCACAATCCACATGAAAAATTAATGTGTGTCCTCCTTTTTAAACATGTATTTCATTACAGTTAACAAAAGATGTGGCTCAAGTTCTCTGGTTTAAAAGAGCAGATCGGCAACAAAATTGATCTGTGGCTGAGAGGAAAATGAGATTAGTACAAACATATCACATATAATCAGCAAAAACATTGATTTGATGCGTCCAAAAGTGTGTCCTTCTGAGGAATAAGACATTAGACTGAATGTTAATGATATGTTCCCTTGCAACACAATGCAAATGTCAATGAAGTAACGTAACAACGTGAGGTAATACATCATGATTTGACATATTTGTTTAGGTATACGCTGTCATTTATCAACCAGTGCAGTGACTATACACATTCCAGGCATAGCTGCAGTTTAAGACTGGTTAATCTGGGAGATCTGGTAAGAGACATGCATCAGCAAATAAAACGTCCTCAGATAACCAGACTCTGCTGGTAGAACTGAAGCTAATAAACCAAATCTTCGGGAAAAATTATTCACTTTTAGGACACTTTTGACTTTCATTATTATGTGAAACATAAATTATATATATATTTATATACACACACACACACACACACACACATACATATATATATATATATATATATATATATATATATATACATATCAATATTATTAATAAAACATTCATATATATATATATGTATTAATGTTTTATTAATAATATTTATTATTATTATTATTATTATTATTGCTGTAATTGATATTATTACACAAATATATATATGTATATATTATATATATATATAAATTTTAAATATTAATTTGTTGAATAATATCAATTACAGCAATAATAATAATAATAATAATAAGCAATAAAAATAAAAATAAGAAATATTATTAATAAAACATATATATATATATATATACACACATATCAATATTATTAATAAAACATTCATATATATATATATGTATTAATGTTTTATTAATAATATTTATTATTATTATTATTATTATTGCTGTAATTGATATTATTACACAAATATATATATGTATATATTATATATATATATAAATTGTAAATATTAATTTGTTGAAAAATATCAATTACAGCAATAATAATAATAATAATAATAATAAGCAATCATAATAAAAATCATAAATATTATTAATAAAACATTTAGTCTTTTTGACAAACAAATAAATAATACATTTTGACTTTTAAAGCACTTTCAATCATAACAGAATTGTTCAAAAAATTGACATTGGTTCACCTAGAACTGTAGTCTCAGCTCAAATATTGTGATTTAACTCAAATAATAAACATTTGTAAATATAGGTATTTTAAGAAATTACAAGATTCCCATTTGTGAAGCCTCAACATGTTACTGATCTACCTGTTTAGTTCCATCAAAAGTGCCTGTGTGACTCGAAATTCATAACTGTATGCCACTTGTATTAAACCCAGAACATTCCTATAAATGTTTAGATCAATTTTATGTTTTATGAAAATGTTGGTGCCATCTCTGAGAGTAGCTTTCAATCTCTTGAACTAACTGCAGTTTCAAAAATATGGCCTGGCTTAGAAACTCGTAAACTTTGGTTTGCGTTCTTATCATCTACAGAACGTTGATGGTGCCTGTGGTTAACCCTGACCCATCCAGGGCTTGTCATTACAAAATGACTGCAGATGAAAGGCAGACACTGAAAACAGTCTGTTAAGACTTTACCGCAGCATTTTGGAGTTCATGGAAAATGGCACCTTTTACTTTGACATGGATTTCGGGACACCTTAGCTCTTATATCATAAAGAAACCCCCAAAACAGAGTAAAAATATAGTATGTACTTTGGTACCATCATTGCATGTCCATCTGTTTTTTGTAAGAGAACAGTTCAATATTATAAGAATTCTGGGTCACTTTTCCTAGCTGTCCTACAGTTTCTGTTCCCAAACAAAAACAAGTTGGTTATGAGAAGGCACAGCATAAACATTTCCCTGAGATCCCTCTATCAGTCAAGTTCCTGTTCCTCATGTCACACAAAAAACACAAACACATGTTTAGCACTGGCCGACTCGTCATCACAGAACAATATAAAACAGATGCGTCCATTAGGATGAGCCGTGAGACAAACGCAGTCTCTTCACCTCATTAGATATATTTACCTCTGCTGCTTATTGCTACTCAGTTCAGAATGGCAGCGATTGACTCTACGCCTCAGTTAAAACCAATAGAGGTAATAGCAAATGATACTAGCAGGGGTGTCGTGTTTCTAGGGGAACAGTGAGGGTTCTGGGATACGATGTGCTCCATTTAACACCACGGATAGACATGACTGACCAAAACTATACACATATATACAAGAGAGCACTCAAAGCAAAACATCAGCCGTGAACTATGATGCTCTTGGGTTACCTGTGAGAACACACACCGTGGGCGGCATCGCAAACTATCTTTGATGGATTTATGGTTAACTAAGGAAAAATTAGGCAAGATTGAAGGTTGTATAGGAAGTGTATACTTTCATTACAGTGGGATTGATATAGAAAGTTAAAGAGTAGAACTTGAAAAATATTAATAAAATAAAAAAGGAATGACACTCAGTTGGCTTGGGTTATGGATTTTGAGAGGTTATATATATATATCTTGTGTGTGTGTGTGTGTGTGTGTGTGTACTTTGAGGAAGAAAACAACAGACTACACAGAAATAAAAATATATATTTATGAAGAGCAAAACAATATAATAAAAATAATAGAAATAATAAAAAATAATACAATAAATATAGGTAAAATATAAAAAGATGAAGTAAAACAGAGAGGGTTGAAGTTTTAAAATAATTCCAAAACAGAAAACAACACATACTACACAAATATTAAATTAAGATAGATTGAACGGATGGACGATAGATAGATGAACAGATAGATAGATAGATAGATAGATAGATAGATAGATAGATAGATAGATAGATAGATATAGATAGATAGATAGATAGATAGATAGATAGATAGATAGATAGATAGATAGATAGATAGATAGATAGACAGATGGATAGATAGATAGATAGATAGATAGATAGATAGATAGATAGATAGATAGATAGATAGATAGATAGATAGATAGATAGATAGATAGATAGATAGATAGATAGATAGATAGATGAACGGATGGACGATAGATAGATAGATAGATAGATAGATAGATAGATAGATAGATAGATAGATAGATAGATAGATAGATAGATAGATAGATAGATAGATAGATAGATAGATAGATAGATGAACGGATGGACGATAGATAGATAGATAGATAGATAGATAGATAGATAGATAGATAGATAGATAGATAGATAGATAGATAGACAGATGGATAGATAGATAGATAGATAGATAGATAGATAGATAGATAGATAGATAGATAGATAGATAGATAGATAGATAGATAGATAGATAGATAGATAGATAGATAGATAGATAGATAGATGAACGGATGGACGATAGATAGATAGATAGATAGATAGATAGATAGATAGATAGATAGATAGATAGATAGATAGATAGATAGATAGATAGATAGATAGATAGATAGATGAACGGATAGATAGATAGATAGATAGATAGATAGATAGATAGATAGATAGATAGATAGATAGATAGATAGATAGATAGATAGATAGATAGATAGATAGATGAACGGATGGACGATAGATAGATAGATAGATAGATAGATAGATAGATAGATAGATAGATAGATAGATAGATAGATAGATAGATAGATAGATAGATAGATAGATAGATAGATGAACGGATGGACGATAGATAGATAGATAGATAGATAGATAGATAGATAGATAGATAGATAGATAGATAGATAGATAGATAGATAGATAGATAGATAGATAGATAGATAGATGAACAGATGGACGATAGATATCACAGAAATCAGATCGAAATAACCAATCTGAAAAAACAAAGTAAAATTCTTAAAAGAAAAAATTAGAGACTCTCATGAAACCAGCTTTCTCACTGAAATTATGAGAACGGAAATTTCCGTTAGAGCATAAAAACAAATGCCCATGAGTATTTAGCATTCCCAAGGTTTTGGCTTGTTAAAATAAAGCAATATGAACGTTCTGATTAAAATATAGGCGGGAAATTCCATGTGACGGTTACAACTAAAGAACCATTTTCTCATAATCAACATGATCCAAGAGAGGGAAAACAAACAAACAGTTTTTCTCACAGAGATCCGCCTGAGGGGGGTGTGCGCTCGGGATGGGTGGGGGTCTTCATTAGAGCATGTGGTTATTAATCTTCTCTAATTGCAGGTTTCTGTTTCTCAAACTGCGGCAGCTGGATTTTTATCATTTGTCATGTGTTTCGAGTCCAGCTGGCCATCTACAGCTCTGGTGATGCCATGTCTATGAAGTAATGACCCAAAAAATTACAAAAAATGAATTATTTCATTATTTACTCACCCTCATGTTGCTTCAAACAGTTCTTTGCCTTTCAATGACGGCACTCCAGCTCCTAAAAGATCCAAGACAAAACTAAAATTACCATAAAAGTAGTGCGCTCTCATGACTACTAATTGTGTGATCATCAAAAGACTCAAACTATATAATAACTGCGCAGCAAATCCACATATTAGAATGATTTCTGAAGGATCGTGGATTATTTTTAAATATTTCAATAAAAATGAATATTTCACAAAAAAAAAAAAAAAAAACGAGGAAAAGAGAAAACACTGTATGATTCAAACTGATTTGGATGTACAAATCAAATCATTTGACTGTTTAGATCTGCGTTTCCAAACTGAGGTCATGGAAACTTGCAATCTGCATTTTAAGTTGCATTCCACGTGTTGCACAAAGCTGGAATGCTCTTTTGGGAAGGAATGCATCATGCAGGAATAATTGCCCTCATCCCTCTCTGGGCACTCAGTTAAAAGAGATTCAGATGGTTTGTAATCTCTCCTCACCACCCCTCCTCCTATGAAAGAAAGAGCGAGAGAGGGGGGCTGGGTGTGTTTGACTTGGGAGAGCTAATGGGTCAGCAGAGGGTGGGGACATCCACACACCCGCAAAATACAAACGAGATTAGTCTAATGCTTCACAATCATATCACAATCCTTCGATCAAAACATGTCGGAAAAAGAGCAGGGTTCTGTTACAGTGTCTAAAATCAATGATTGAACTCTACTGGCCTGTTCATGCTCCCAAAGGTCAGCATTATGGCAAAACTATGCAGACATGTTCATTGGCTGTGGGTCATCTTTCAGAGTGGTCACATGGGTTAGCCTAACTTTTCACATCACATGATTAGACGTTATTACAGCGGGCGATCAGACTGTCTAGACTCATATCACTAGTAAAGCGTGATGTTTTTAAAGTTGATTTAAAGTTACATTTTATTGCCCAATTGTGTTCAACCCAGTCATTCTCTTATATGACTATATCTTAACATATATATATATATATATTAATATTTACATATAGTTAGGATATAATAAAACTATATCCTATAGTTTTTTATAGTTAATTACATTAAACTATATCCTATAAAACTATATATAACTATATATGTATACATAACTAACTATATATATATATATATATATGAACTATATATGTGTGTGTGTGTGATTGTGTAAAAAACAAAAAAAAAAAAAATTTTTCAACGTTTGTTTTTATATTTCAGCATTTATTTAATAATTTAATTTTAATTAATTTGGTTCTCCATACTTTAGAGCTGACAGAGTTCATTCACTCAACTTCATGTCTGTCATTTTTCTTCCGCGAAAAACAAAAAAGATATTTTGATAAATATTACGTTGACAAAACCCCCAGACATTTTTGTCTTTGCTAGACAGAAACAATTATTTCATACAGGTTTGAGAGTGAGTAAATGGTGATTTTTGGGTGAACTGTCTCTTTAACATGTTTCTTTTCCCTTTCCAAACTATCCCAGTGAAGTACAGGATGACAGCTTGAGCGGTGATATTTAGGCATTTGGCTAGTTGTTTACCAGTTGTTTATATCTGGACTGTGTCCACTTGTAACTGTGTGGCTCTATATTTGGCCTCTTGATGGTTTGATAAGGCTCTCTGTAACTGTCTAGGATCTCGTCACCTCTCTCTCATGCGCGCGCACACACATACACACACGCACACACGCACACACACACACACACACAGGATTTGTGTAGAATGGTGGGAGGTCTGGCGACCCGCCCTGGTGAACACTGGAAGAGGAAGACACTCTTTCTGAGTACAGACCCCTGCTCTCCTGAAAACATCCCACAGTCTGAACAATTTGAATAACTCATAATTCACATAGAAATGAACATGTGATCATTTACTCGCGCTCGTGTCACCCCAAACCTGTATGACTTTCTTCTGTGAAGCACAAAAGATGATGTTTGGAATGTTTCTTGTCATTGTTGAATGCTTCATGAATATTTGAGTAAATGTGGAGTAATGTTGTCATTACCTGAAACAAAAAAAAATCTCTTTAATATTTTGATTACATAATGGTGTTAAACTATAGCTATATTATGAAACATAAGTCATTTTACTCAGTAGGATTCTATGAGCATGTGCTCATTCAGAGCAGCATGGAGCTCCATGTGTCTGTGTTTTGGATTAAACTTCTCTTGCTTTCTCACAGCACAACTAGTGGCTGTTTGGTGTAACTGCATGCTCTCAGAAGACCTTTTGCTGCATAATAATGGGTGGAAAGCAATAGCTTTTTTTTCTGGGTGTATAACAACAATTACCTTATTTAGTGGTTATTTTAAAGAAAAAATAATTGCGTTACTTTGGATCCATGGACTCTTGTCATGCAGTCACATGGTCAAACTGATTTATCTCTCCTCTCCCATTACTTTCTCTTTCACTGTCCAATCAATAAAAGGTACAAAAAAGCCAAATAAATCAATGAACAAATAATAGAAGCCTCACTTTTGTAAGTGATTAAACATTTAAAGGCATGTGGGGAAAATTAAGTTGTTTATATGTCTATGTGGTGTTTAAGACAAATTCATCAGTCAAAAACACCACTGCTGAGTATTTTCTCTTTAAAATTGCAGTGATCTACATTCAAGCATTCTATTTTATTTTATTTCACAGGAAAATATATATAAATAAATATAAATATATATATATATATTATATACACACACACACACACACACACGTTGTGTTTTTGTGTTTTGTGGGGACTTTCCATAGGCGTAATGGTTTTTATACTGTACAAACTGTATATTCTGTCCCCCTACACTAACTCTACCCCTAAACCTACCCATCACAGAAAATGTTCTGCCTTTTTTAGATTTTTCAAAAAAGATAATTCTGTATGATTTATAAGCTTGTTTCCTTGTGGGGACCAACAAAAGGTTGCCACAATATCAGGATTTACTGGTTTTACTTACGTTGTGGGGACATTTCCTCACATTGTCCCCACAATGTAAGGAATACAAGTACACACACTCACACGCACACACACACACACACACACACACATATATATATATATATATATATATATATATATATATATACATGTATAATACACACAGAGTATATTGAAACTATGAAAAAAAATTTGAAAAAAGATTTTCAGAAAAAAAATTTTACTTTGAAGAAATTCAAATGTCCGAATGATCCCAGGAATTTCATTACTATTCCTTTAGAATTTATTTCTGAATCACAACAAGGCAAGGCACGAAATTTGAATTTTAGCCCCCAAAGTAAAACTGCCCTAATTTCCTGATTCTCAGTAATCACTCTTTGACTCGGCACTGAATGGTGTCAAGCGTATGATCCTGATTCCTCCACAAACTGGCCTTACGACTGAGCTCAAACCCCCGCTGAGGAGATAATTAAACAATTTCAAGGACAATAGATGGGCTCTGCCTCCCCCGACGGCCTAACGCTGCCTTCCTGCCAAAGCTGCCCAGTTGTTCTGGATTAGACCCCCTCCAAAAACTGCTGAAAGATCAAGACCAACAAATCATCCTACTTGTTGTGATTTCCTCAAGTTCTTAAAATACAGGTAGAAGAGTTCGAAACTCATTAATTTGAGATTCTAATAAGGAAATTAGCTTGTTAACCTTTTCCTTTTTGGAGTGACTGGAGACGTGAGGAGTGGTTAGTGTGCTTCATGGCTGACCACACTGTAATGCAGCACTTGAATTCGCCCATCATTCAAGCGTTGGGAAACAGTGCTTCTCTTGATATAGCTGACTGCACATACGAGCCATGTATAATTACTGCCCAGTCCTGTGTGAACTTGTGCACAAAATGTGTCCCACCACAAAGAAAGCGAGATGGAAATAACTAATGCTTCCCTTCACAAACTGAGCAATTAACACCTTGTTAAAGGTGCGTAGGCCTTACATATGGAAACTATTATGGCGGCTGAAGTTTGAGCTAGTCTCTCTAAAAGTCATTTAGTCAATTTTCTAATGCAGAGGAAATTTATGCTTCAAATGTACACAGATTTTTCACAATCAAAATAAAACTAAATAACACAAAAATATGCATATATAACACAACACTCTATTTAAAAAAAATCAAAATTATATTTAATCGATCAATATACTATGCAATTTATAAATATTTGCATATATATATAATATGTAAATATTTTATATATACATGTATGTGTGTATTTAAGTATGCAAAATAAATAAACACATTTATACAAATAAATATCCATATATTATGTAAACAAACTTTTATTTTGGACGCAATTATCGTTTGACAGCACTAATATATTTAATTATATATATATATATATATATATATATATATATATATATATATATATATATATATATAATTTATATATATTTTATGTGAAAATATAAAATCATATATTAAATTGTGCATATATAAATATATATATAAAATATTTGAATATTTAAATATTTGTAAATAATTACATAATTAATTATATATAATTAAAAATATATGTAATAATTTACATTTAAATAATAAACATACAGATATATAAAATTGTACACATTTAAATAAATAATTTTATATAATTTACAGAATAATAAATTAATATTCATATATTAAATTGTGTATATAGATAGATAGATAGATAGACAGACAGATATATTTGTATATAATTATTTAAAATGATATATAGTTTAAAATTTATTTAATTAAGCATATATATATATTACAGTATACACACTTAAATAAAATAATACAGAATATTAAATTAAAATGACTTGAGTCTCCTGTAATTTAAAACTTTAAAAAGAGGCCCACTTTGAAAAGAAAAAGTCAAATGACAAATCTTCCGTCAACTTCCGCCTTGCCCTTTTAACTTAAGCTGTGCTTCACAAAGCCGAGAGGTTTCATATCCTGACTCACAGCAACTCAGGCATAAAATTGATGTTACCTATTCAGATGCTGACCCTTTGACTGGCCGTTTAGACTCGGTTTATAGTGCTCATTACATCCTGACTAACAGTCCAGGCATGAGAGAGTCTGTGGAAACAACAGAAGCTGTGAAGTCTGAATGTTAAACGGTGACATTAGAACAAACCTGTAGGCCATGCTTACAAACTGCGCTCGCTTATTCCCCCAAGTGGGAGGCTTGAATCCCAGAGTAGCTAATTGGCTTTACTCACGGAGGAAGCATGTTCGGATGTGTCGGCTGAAGTTCCTAAGTGAGATTTACAGAGTGAAAGACAGATAAAAGTACAAGGAGTGCAGTGGATTTATTTTTAAATAGAAGAATCTGAAACCTAATGAATGATGACATACTGGATATATATATATATATATATATATATATATATATATATATATATATATATATATATATATATATATATATATATATATATATATATATATATATACATACATATATATAAATATACACTATATATATATCCAGTATTTTCCACTAAACTTGTTTGATATCTGGCATCTCAGACTAGTTCATTATACCTGAGCAAT
Organism: Opsariichthys bidens; assembly: GCA_037194245.1. Lineage (NCBI taxonomy): Eukaryota > Metazoa > Chordata > Actinopteri > Cypriniformes > Xenocyprididae > Opsariichthys > Opsariichthys bidens. The sequence continues at coordinate 24,337,233 of CM074285.1, read as the reverse complement.
TAAATGGTCAAACATCAATTTAAGACTGTTCTAACCTAAATATTCCCAAATCATGTCTTCTAGACAATTACCACCTACATAGACCCTGAACCCAGAAGATTAATCTGTCCAGGAATCCTGTTGGCCGAGGTGTTGACACCCAGTGTCTCATTTGAGCTTTTAGGGCAGTGCTGTTATCTCTCCGGCCAGGGTGCACTTATCAGACAAAAGAGAACTGTATGTAACCAAACACAATAGGAGTGATTGAATGCATTCCTACATAGGTGTTGGGTTACACCAGGGCCTATTTAATAGATGATATCTGGCCTGGGCTTGTGTGTCTTCTGTGTCTTGCATATGCATCTTTTCCATTACTTAGAATCGGTGTGGCATTTGCATACGAGCATTTGAGGGATTCTTTTCACACAGAGGGAAGAAGGAAGCCTATGAATGTTTTAGACAGGTGGAATCGGTCAAGAGAAGCTCAGATGACTTTCGACAGGTTGTGCGTTCTCAAAGCAACTGAGAACACACAACCGAGCCAAACAAAAAACAAAGAAACAAAAAATGATAAATTTGATGAGGAATGGGTGTCTAAACACTTCCATTCTCCCAACCAAGTGAACGAGGTGTTATTTAAACTGTATTGAAGGAGTTTGCATACATGCTGGACACTTATTTGAAAATAATAAAATAAAATAAAAAAACTGGAAAAAAAACTGAATGAGGTGCTGTTTATACTGTACTGAAGGGGTTTACATGCATGCTGGACACTGGATAAAATAAAATAATACAAAATAATCAAATAAACAGAAAAAAAACTGAAGGAGCTGCTATTTAAACTATTGAAAGAGTTTGCATGCATGCTAAAATAAAATAAAATATTTTTTTTCTGTGGAAACTATGTACAGTACTATAAATTATAAATAAGACTTTAAAAAAGTAATACTTTTATTCAGCAAGTTTACATATTTAAACAAGTCTACATGCATGCTGGATACTATCATGCTGAGCCAAAAAATAAATAAATAAAATATTAAAATGTATTAAAATATTATAAATTGTAAAATATAAATAATAAAAATGATAATAAATACATATACATACTTAAAAATACTTGGAAAATAATATTAAATAGCAACAACTGTGTTAAGTGCTTTTTAAACTGTGTTAAAAGAGTTGCATGTATGCTAGACACTTATCAGGATAAAATCAAATCAAATAAATAAAAAATAACATAATAAATAAAATAAAATAACAAAATTCCTATTTACGTAACTAATTTTATTGCATATAAGCCGAAGCTTGTAGGCCGAAACGTTTTTAAGTTCATGAGAAACTCTTAGCCAAGTGTGTCAAAACCTTTCATTTGTAGTGTATTTAGTTACCATGTCTTCGTAAATTTGAACGACGTTGAGTTAAAGCAGAAGGCACTGTGATAAAGCTTCACAATGGCCACATCATTAAAACGTCTGCAGACTTTCATCCATGAAGAGATCATCAGACCACCAACACATTCATAGTGCAGGTGGGTGGGATCTCATATGCTAATCTGGCAGATGTCCACAGATCTGGACACATTCCAGGCCGCCTATAAAAACAAAGCATCACTCTTCCATCTGGAAGTGCCACTGAGTGTCCGTCCGGAGCGACCCAGCCTTAGCATGAATATCAATGAAATTAGAGGACGATACTTAGTACGCTAATGTGCATGTCTGGAAAACTGAATAAATAAATAAATATATATAGAACATCAATTTTTTTTTCTGAAAATTCCTTAGAACGAATAAAATCAGATACAAATTGGACAAGACTAGACTTGTGTCAGTGTTAAGTATGAGCTTTAGCAAGCACCAATAACGCCTCGAAGAAAAAAGAGAAAAATAAGAGATCTACACTGTGATTTTGTTTCCCTAAAAGGATAATCAATCTGATCACGCTTACAAAAAAGCATGAAAAATGAGCATTTCCCGCCTTAAGTCCCATACAGTAATCTGATCCTTCTGATCAGGGTGTTTTCACTTCAGTGGAAGTTTCCACATCCCTGCTCCTGATGGCTATTGTCTGTCCATTCATGCACTCAGTATTCATCTGCTCCGGGTTTCTTTCCCGTGTGCCATGTTGATGAGGTGTTTTCATTAGCTTGAGTTCAGCGGGTTCATAGAGATGTTCTGACCAATGACAATGTCAGAAGAAAAGAGGGATGAGAATCGCAAGGAAGTTAACAATTCTGGTTCCAGATCCAAAGATTTCGGTTACTTTATTGTATAGTGCATAACATTGCTTAATAATCTAGCATATAATACACTATAATATGATAATGTACTAAATAAGAATGCTAAATTATCAATATTTTAATATGCTTTAACTGTTAGTATCAACAAATGAAAAAACAATAAATGATAAAAAAATATAAAAAAATAAAATAGAAAAATCTGTGCATTTTTAACCATATATATATATATATATATATATATATATATATATATATATATATATATATATATATACACATGCTGATATGCTGTGGTAAAAATAACACAAGTTGGGTTGAAAATGGACAAACCCAGTGATTGGGCTGTTTTAACCCAGCTGTTGGGTTAAATATTTTATTTAACTCAACTATTGTTTAAAAATTACTGTATTGCTGGCTTACAATAACCCAAAATAGGTTGGAAATTAAAAATCAGACTCATAATTACTAGAGGCAACAACAATAATCAAAAAGTGAACATTTATTAATAAGTAATTTAATAAATGTTTAGTGTTTAATTGTTATTCATTAATCTTATTAATAAATGCACATTTATTAAACATGAATAAATATACATTCATTAAACATTAATAAATGTTCATTTATTAAACATTAATAAATGCACATTTATTAAACATGAATAAATATACATTCATTAAACATTAATAAATGTTCATTTATTAAACATTAATAAATGCACATTTATTAAACATGAATAAATATACATTTATTAAACATTAATAAATGTTCATTTATTAAACATTAATAAATGTTAATTTCCAACATATTTTGGATCCATTTTAAGCAAGCAGTACAGTCATTTTTAAACAATAGTTGAGTTAAATAAAACTACCCAGCAGGTTGGGCAAACATTTAACCCAACCGCTGGGTTAAAATAACCCAATTGCTGGGTTTGTCCATTTTCAACCCAGCATATACACTTATTTAAGCCTCGCATATTCAATTCAGGCCACAAGTGCAAAAAAAAAGTCTTAACTCTAATCCAGTGGGTTAAACATGTGATTTATGAAAGAAAGTTTGTACTGACCGAAATCATTCCCACGATGAGAATAGTTAATGGGCTAATTGACACATGCTAGAAATAAAAGAGACGGTGCATTGTATCATTTTGAAAGAAGGCCATAGAATATTGTTTACCAACATGCTCCAATAGAAAAGACACCGATTCATGAGAGGACGAAACAATTTTCCATATGCTAATGGTAGTGCTTAATTGCAAATGCCGTTTTTGGTAATCAAACAAGATCTATTAATAAAATCTGGCGTCGTTTCAGCCTTTTCATTTGATCCGTTTCCTTTCAGAGATAATGGCTAATGCTACATTTCCATCCAGAAATATCAGCCGTGGCATTTGCTGTCAGCTCCACTGAGGACGCAAGCTTGAATGGGCAGGTAAAGCAAACGAGGTCTTTGAAACGAACACAGCCAGGAGTCAGCGAGCAACACAGTTGGACAATGGGATGAGATGCGTGGAGATCAGATTTCCATCATGTTTGTTTACTTAGGATAAGGTATGCCCTGGCAAAGAAAATATTGGCCTTCCTCGTGGCCATCTGTCGAATGTGGTGGAATCTCTAAAAAAAAAAAAAAAGCCTAATGCTAATTTGTTTTATTATGCACATGGCTTGAAAAGAGCAGACGCCCTCTTGACTGTTTCAATAAACTGCCTTCCCCCCCAAATCAGACCTATCTGACCATATTCATACTATTCAAAACAGTTTGGGGTTTCTGAATTTGGATACGCACGCTTTTTGACCGAGCCACTGCTTTGCATTCATCCAAGGTGGTTTACTTCAAATCGTCTCTCTGGTTGAGAGTGGTTTCATTCAGCATTTATTACAGTATGCGAGAAAAATGAGCAAAATGTGATACTGTTTCATTTGTATGGAAGAAAAAAAAAACAGAATTGAGAGACCAAGTTTAAAATAATACTTTAAAATGACACGCTTGAAACAATTAAAGTTAAACTTTTCTTTTTTGAGAAACGTGTTCCAAGTTGTTTCAATTAAGTTTCAACTTCGTCTCAAACGTTTCTTCTGAAATCAGCACATGTAAAATGGACATAATAATTCAGAACATTTGGTCTTGGAAGAAATTTGTGAGAAATATCTGAATTCATATTGGGATCATGATATTGGATTGCAGATTTTGGCATCTTAGCAAATATGTCTACAGTTAAAGATATAGAACTCTAGGGTTCTTAAGAACTCTTAATGCCCCAAAAGGTTCTATATAAGGAGAAATGTCTTAAATGATTGCATAATACTTTCATGTTTAACAAGTTATTTCATTTACAAGCTGCTTAATTCATAAAAATTTAATTAAAACTAAATCCATAAAATGATCCCAAAATGGGAACCCCTGAAAGGTAAATATGAAGCATCTAACAGAACCTTTTCTTCTAAGAGTGTTGGATAAACATTTGAGATATATTTGATCTCACATGTGATGATTCTTTCCTGTGGGAGGAGTCAACAACCATTTTTCCCAAATGGCAGTGAAAACAAAGGTTGTCTCTTTATGGAGCGTGAGCTATAAGCTTTGACTTTGCCAACACAACAAAATCTGCTGACTGGAGTAAAATAAGTCACGTCTGAGGCTAAAACTCAATGACAAAGCACATTGTATTTACCAGAGAAGCAAACAAGCGCACTGAAAACACACATGCAACCAAACATGCGTGTTCATATGCAATTCAAATTTGAAACTCTGATGGATTCAAAAGCAAAGTAAATCCTTTTAATATGTCCAACGTTTAGACTGACTCAGTGTTATTTTAGTGTCATTCAGAAAGAGTCCGTAAAGGTACATGTTGATGGACAAAAATATGAGATATGAGGAAAAATAATAAGTCAATGCTTTTGAGTCCCCTGAGAAATTTTAGCATTCCCCCAAGAAACTTTGTGTTCAGTCAGAAATGCTTTTAGTTCCCCTGACAAACTTTGTGTTATCTCTAAAAATGCTTGTTCCCCCAAGAAACTTTGTGTTCATTCAGAAACTTTTTGCGTTCCCCTGACAAACTTTGCGTTCACTCACATAATTTTTGCGTTCCCCCGAGAAACTTTGCGCTCTCTCGCAAAATATTTGCGTTCCCCCGGAGAAAATTTGCACTCTCTTATGAAATATTTGTGTTCCCCCGAGAAACTTTGCACTTTCTTGCAAAATATTTGCGTTCCACAGAGAAACTATGGGCTCTCTTGCAAAATATTTGCGTTCCACAGAGAAACGTTGCTCTCTCTCGCAAAATATTTGCGTTCCCCAGAGAAACTTTGCGCTCTCTTAAAATATTTGCGTTCCCATGAGAAACTTTGTGTTCTCTAGCTAAATTTTTGCGTTCCTCCGAGATTCTTTGCGTTCTCTCGCAAAATATTTGCATTCCCCCAGAAAAATTTTGCTCTCTCTCGCAAAATATTTGCGTTCCCCAGAAAAACTTTGCTCTCTCTTGCAAAATATTTGCGTTCCCCAGAAAAACTTTGCTCTCTCTCGCAAAATATTTGTGCTCCCCAGAGAAACTTTGCTCTCTCTCGCAAAATATTTGCGTTCCCCAGAGTAACTTTGCTCTCTCTCGCAAAATATTTGTGTTCCCCAGAAAAACTTTGCTCTCTCTCGCAAAATATTTGTGCTCCCCAGAGAAACTTTGCTCTCTCTCGCAAAATATTTGTGTTCCCCAGAAAAACTTTGCTCTCTCTCGCAAAATATTTGTGTTCCCCAGAAAAACTTTGCTCTCTCTCGCAAAATATTTGTGCTCCCCAGAGAAACTTTGCTCTCTCTCGCAAAATATTTGTGCTCCCCAGAGAAACTTTGCTCTCTCTCGCAAAATATTTGCGTTCCCCAGAGTAACTTTGCGCTCTCTCGCAAAAAAATTTGCATTCCCCAGAGAAACCATTTGAGTTCTTTGTGAATAAATGCAAAGTTTCTCGTTGGAACACAAACGTTTTTGCGACGAAACACAAAGCTTTTCTGAGTGAATGTAAAGTTTCTCAGGGAAATGTAAAAGCAATTAAATATTTTTTCCCTCCTATTTCATTGTTTTTCCATCACCGTCTCTCTTTCGGGGCTCCGTACTTGAAGATACTACTATAGTTTTGATTAATATTTTGAATTAGTTTTTATTTTTATATTTTCCATTTTCATTTTTGTTAAAGTTTTAGTAATTCTCTTGTTTTTTTTTTTTTGGCCATTTTATAATTTTTTTCTAATATGTCTACATAGTTTTTATGAATTTTACATTCAGTTTTAGTGATTTTAGTACATCAGGTTAAACTAAATGAAAATGAGGAATGATGCCTGGGCAACTAGCTGAATTTTTTTTTAAAATATTTTATTTTATTTCACTTAATGTTTATTTTATTTAAACCAACAAAATGTTTTTAACAGTTTTAGTTCCAACTAATAACCATGGACCGACTATACAAAAGACTCAGCAATAAACTGTAAAGAATCTAACCCAATTGCATTAATAATTCCTATGTTCTCTCTCCCTACAATTATTTGCATCACACTTTCAGGGGAAAAAAAGAAAAGAAAAAAAAGACTTGAGAACAATGGCTCTGATGTTTTACATAAAGTCATTGCATAACAATGGGAGGTTTGTGGTCTTAGGTAGCACTGTATCTCTCTGAATGGCTCTTTCCAAACAAAAAGTGGAGCACCCAGGTCATTACAAATGACATTTCTGGGCAGAGGAGTGGGATAGAATTCCTTTGTCCATTAAAGGACTTTTATGGGGGTTTAACAGGCACATTCAGATGCTCTCCACTGGCTAAAAATTATACTTATTTTTCTACCCCCGTGGAACTGTTTTAAAACACTGCCCTCCATCTCAGAAGAACAACAAAAGAGCTGTCACATTGTAATGCTTCCTGACAGCCCAGGATAAGAGGCATAAGAGACAAAAACAACACAACTGTGAATACAGAAGAGCCACAAAAGAGATTTGACAAATCAAGACCTGTGAATGGTCTCCTACTAAATGCACAAAAGACAATTCAGTTCTAGAAAAGGACACTTTTGCATTGCATATGCAAACAAAAATACTGCATTAAATGAAATCACACAACCAAAGGAGAAAAAATAAAAACAATAATATATTTATAAAACAGCCTACATAGTTTTTTTTTTTTTTTTTTAATCTGAATACTTCTTTACATTTAGCAATATTGATCAATTTTGATGAGAAATTTAAATTAAAACAGCTTTTGGGGGTATAAAGTAAATATTTTATGTGACTTCAAAACATTCAGTCATATTTGATTTATGTTAAATAACACAAAATTTCAAATAAAATGATACATTTAAATAAAATTGATATAAAATGACAATTTAAAATTTCAAAAGGTGGCTAAAAACCAAATTAAGTTGACAATGTCATTTAAATAACTTATGAGGATGTGAATGATTAATAATATCAATGGATGGATATACATATACATATATATATATATATATATACATACATACATATCCACGTCTTTAAATTTCAACACAAGCTTATTCATTGTAAGTTTCAGAGCTCAAACAGAAACGACACTCATCATGACATACAAGCTCTTCCCGAGTTCTTCAATTTCTCATTTGCATATTAAAACAAGAATTCCCTGTCTCAGCTAAAGACATTAACATAAAATTTACAAGAGCATAGCCACGGCTTCATAACAAAACACCAAATATTCCAGACATTTCTTTAGTTCTAAGCACAAGACACTGGCCTTTCAATGATCAAACTCTTTGCAAATAAACCGTATTCATTTATATGGAATTTCATAATCCTGTTTTAATGAAAGACAGTGTTTGAAGAGGCATAAACGTACACGGTCTGTTGATTACACGGAGCGTTTTTTTGTGTGTGTGTGTGTGTGTGTGTGTATATGCTCAGTGCTCTGTCCTTCTTTTTAAATCTGTTTACCTGAGAAAAACACATAAAAGAAGCCACTTTGCAGAACTCTCCAACCTCTCTGAACATATCAATACTTTGATTTTTCTTCAAGGCTGAGAGATGCTCATATAGAGAGGAGAAATCCATATCAACATTGACTAGACCGGTTAATTACATTAGAGGCCATCTTGAGCCTTTTGGTGATGGGTCATCAAATTGCACGCAAACAAAACAAAAAAAAAAAGGTCAAAAGCATATTGTTATCAAACTGTGAAAGAGCAGGACAGAGCTGTTGCGTCAACGTCTGATTAAAAGAACTGCTGAGAAGTAGAAAAACACACAAAATGCCCCCAATTGTGATATAAGATCGCACAAAACAACACACAAGTATTGTCTTTCTCTTTGTCTTATTCCCTCTAAAGTTAGGCACTTTCCATGAAAAGGTTCTCCATTCCATTTTTAAGGTATTAGAGGCACAAATTCTGAATTGTACTGAACTGATATGTTACATATTCTTGTATGTAACGTAATATTAACATAGAATGAAGAATAGCTAGCTTTAAACACCATTGCTGATCTCCTCGATCGCTTCTAACCATTAAAATCAAACAGCAATCTCAATTTTTAAAAAAAACAAACATTTATATTCAGAATTCATATTAATTTTATTGTAGAAGTCTTTAAAATGAAAAATAACTAATAAACTAGTGCTGTCAAATCAATTAATCGTATCTAACAAAAGTTTGTAAATATAAATATGTGTATGTATACATACACACACACACACACACATACATATATATATATATATATATATATATGTGTGTGTGTGTGTATGTATAGACATATTTACAAACTTTTGTTAGACACGATTAATCGTTTTGACCGCACTAATTTTAACATTTAATATTTTTATTTTTAGCTTTCTTACATTTTGCACACAACTGATTTTAACATATGATTACTTTTTTTTTTTAAATTACCCCCAATTTGACTTCAGTTGCTGCCTTTTTAAGTATAATCAAATAGGCTGTACAAGTCTACTAAAAAAAGAAGAAGTTGAAGTAGGTTGAATTATTTTGATGAGTTAAAGTAATGAAAAAACATATTGTTGGCATGATGATCTTATCCGTTTTTTTTTTTTACAGTGTATTACAAACTATTACAAAATAATGAGCATTGTTCAGACGTGTAAAATTCTGAATTTTATTGCTGTCAGAACTGACTTTTTTTAAGGATTGATCAACGCAAGATACTTAAAGTGTAATATTCCACCTCATTCAAGGACACTTTTAGATGTGTTTACGTCAGGATGGAATGCATCTGAATATATGTTTTCTTCAAGCAGCTGTGAAGGTACTTCTGCATTTTGGGGGGCACTTTACGACCCCATTCTGAGGCTGACATCTCAAAGACAGGAAGGAAGGAACCCAGAAGGGCTTTACAGTATCAAGAGGTCCGTTTTTGGCTTCCTTTCTCCTTTTTGAACCAGAATGAACGGCCAACGCTTTACACAGTTTCAGATTAAGCTGCTGAGAGATTTGCTCTTTGGTAATTTCTCAAATGCCCTCGATATGATAAATAAAATCATAATAATAAAAAAAAAATTATCTGAATGTTTTGTTTTGGTGGACTAATGATATTAAGAGCAAAATAATTTAGGGGTGGGGTGGGGGAGGGGTTGTCTTTACTTATGGGTGGCTGGGATTAGATCCTGGAAGTCTCCAAGATAATACATCAAAGGAAAGGCTGGAGAGCCCTATGCAGTTCCCACATAGAAATCATCTTTACGCATAATGGCATTTTACAAGGGCCCTGCACTAAGGGTCTCACAAAAAAGAGAGGGGGCTGGGTCACTTCCCCGGTGTAATAAAACACAGGCTGTGCCAAAAGTTTCATAAGCAATCAAATGGCCCTTATGTGCATTATAAAAGTCAACAAATCACATCCTTTTGGATTTGAAAAACACGTCAGATACAGAGTTTTGTGCTTACTCGCTCTCCAAACTGAGAGTAAAACATTTACATATACACAAAGGATGAAGGAAAATGTAGTGACGACAGAAATGAGGTGGGGAGAAGCGAATTTTTCAAAAAGTTCAAAAACAAAACTCACAGTTTTTTTGTTTGTTTTTTAGGAGTACCATCTTAACTCATTTGTTCTGACTCAGGGTTAATCATAATCAGTGTTTGTAGGGGACACTGTTTTCATGGATGCTAGTGACCCACATAGGCAGATGAGGGAATTACACCTCACACCTGGAAATTAGGATTTGAGTTTTATATAAGAACTTTCAGAAGTACATTTATTCTTTAAAAAAACATCCATATACTGGTGGGTCTACAAACCCAAGAGTTGGTGGATGAACCTCACAAAACCTGTCCCAAACATGACCCGCGGTTATATCGCAATGAAAAGAAATTGGAAATTTTATTTTAGTTAATTACATGAAGACTTTCTGACGCTGTTTTCATGGCAATCAAACAAATTTCCCTTCTCAATTCTGATTATTGTAATGCGTCACTCTCATTTCTGTAATATGGCAAAAACAGAAAACCTATTTAAATCACAATGTATTTCTACATCATGAGAATAATTATAGTTACACATAACAAGAACTGGAAATGTGCTGAACTAACACAAATACATAGCAAATGTAAAAAAAAAAAAAATGAATGAATAAATAAATAGGCTTCATTTTAATCATCATTTGTTTGTTTGAGTTAAAATGTGACCTGAACATGTTTGTGACATTCATCTGCCTAATGAAGAACTAATAATTTAAAATCAAGATTAAACACAGCTTAAAATATAGCTTAAAAAAAAAAAAAGAATAAATCTGTGAAAAAACAGTATACACTATGAGAGAAGATGTAGGGACAGACTTGATTTTATCCACCAGGAACTGAAAAGTTGGGGTTAATAAAAAGGGACATAGTGACGTTGACTGAAAATTAAAGTTTTTACAATATATTCTGATGGAAGATTATTAACACAAAGACAATGTGCACCAATTAATTGTGTCCAATAAGACCAGGAACATTTATCAAGAAAAAGGGTCCATTTTGATGGCATACTAACTTCATAATACTCCTTACATTAGTGCTAGTGAACCACATAAACCACCACAGCAAAAATCTGTCATGGGTGAGCTGTAGTTATCCAAAGACGATGATATGTGACACAGAATGACCAAATAAAGAGATAAACGCACACAACACAACTAATATAACATTAATATGAGACAAAGAACTGAGGAAAACTTATGGCTTAAACACACAAGCAATGATAATCAACCGAACAGGGAAAAGGTGTGAACTAATCAGAAACCATGACAACTACACAGGCAACTCAAGGACTGTGTACGAAATCGCCCCCTATACTCTTAAATAGGGCATTATTTGAGAGGACAGTCATTTGTAGTGGTGTCCGAAACCATAGTGCACTCATTCAATCCCATAATGCACTGCAATACCGAGTATACAACCGATGTGACGCTCAACCTATGGTAGATGTCACATTCGACCGCTCCAGACACGCCCGCCATCTTGGAACAGTAAGAGCGTTGTCATTCACAGTAAGAATTAATAATGCCGCAACGTTACGTAGCTTCTGGTTGTGAAACTGCCAATATTTAAATTCCCAAAGAAATGGGATACTATGGTAACTTTTTAATGTTGTGTTAGCTGACGCCTTCGTCTTGTTGTACTGTGTCAGTTTAGTAAAATCATCTGCTGAAGTCTATTGTAGATATAGTAATACATGCGTCTAAAGCAGACGCACACAGATAACATGCGCGAGTGTTTAAGGACTGGTGTTTTTATGGTGAACGGCACTATCACTATCGGAAATCGAATACTTTTCTGCCTTGCCTACCCGACTCGGGGCCACTGGGACCCCGGGAAGATGGATAAAAAGTCCACCCCCCAAAAAAATGAGAGCAATATGTCAGAGCAATATGTCCAAATACATAATATTCGACAGTAAGCGAAAAGTAGCAGTATATACTTAAGTGCATATTCCATAGACACTTTATTATCCCATGAGGCCACAGGTATAGGATTTATGAATGGAAGTGAAGCGATGCAACTGAAGATCACATGATAATGACAACATGGCGGATGTAGTACGTCCGGATTACATTCATACTTATAACATACTTTTTTTTAACGGCCTCAAAGTAAGTTCAAATTTAGTACCTACTCCGACAGTATGCGATTTCGGACGGACCGCATGTTTATATATCTATACGCTCAACGGCTAGAGAATACCTCACGTGCCGACCGAATTCCCGCCTCAGAAAATGGCGCTCGCAGCTGAATCCATTCGGCCATTTTCCAAACCGCTGGTCTAATGTCGCGACAGCGTAATATGTATAAATTCTTTTTAATTTATTATTCAATTGTTTAATTATGTCGTTTCCACGACAGAGTTCAAGATAAATCTTATGTTTACCACTGGAGCAGTTTGCAACGTTTTAGATAATTATTAGACGGCAAGCAAGCACAAACTAAGCAAATTCCTGGTCCGAATTCGCTCCTTGAAGTGAACTAAAGTAGGGAATGGTGAAAGTAGGGGCGATTTCGGACACTAGAAACTAGACACAACAAGATAATGAAACTAAACATGACACGACTGTGACAATCCCTGCGGTTAATTCTCTCTCATACATTTCATGAACTGTATGCGGCCTTAAACACAGCGTGTCCTGATGCGGTTTCTCCAGATATCTGCTCAAACTGTACACACACTTCACAGCACAGCTTCACACAGGGCTGGAAAATCAAAACACGGCACGTCTGACAGTGTTTGGCTTTTCTTCTGTTTGAACATCATTCATACTGAGTCACAGAGTGTTTTCTTCCGCGGAGAGAGAGAGAGAGAGAGGGAGAGAGAGGTCAGTACTGAGCTGCTAAATCTATTAGCACTGACGGAAAAATCAATGCGCTCTTGTCCCTGTGAGACTCCCACTCAGATGTAGCCTTCACTTCCATGCAAACACACGTCCGTCTGAAGAATGCAGCGGGGGGACAGTGACAATGAGGTCGCCAAATATTGACTTCTGTCCAGTGGAGAGCTCATGCTTTTAGAAATATGAGGAAAGTGACGTCAGGTCAGAGGGTCTCTTTTGAGAGACTCAATTACTGTGACAGTGATCACATACTGGCAAATAATCAATCCAGAAAACCGATGAAATCACTGTACAATTTATACTTCTTAATAGCAAAACAATTTGACTGACACACACCTAGCTTGAATGAAAAGCGTACAAAAACACAGGCCACTATCGGTGCTTTAAATGAACCTCAAAACTGTTTCAACTGACCAAATGTTGCACTAAAAACATCTTAGCCATTCGTCAAAAGTGACTCAGTGATTCAGGAATCTAATAGAAGAATCAAATCTTTTTGTATGCAATTAAGGTTGGTTATGTTGTGGCTTCCAGCATTAATATATATATATATATATATATATATATATATATATATATATATATATATATATATATATATATATATAATCTATTTACTGCACAAAATCAAGGCGTTCTGAAAAATGATAGCAAAACAATTTGACTGACACACACCTAGCTTGAATGAAAAGCGTACAAAAACACAGGCCACTATCGGTGCTTTAAATGAACCTCAAAACTGTTTCAACTGACCAAATGTTGCACTAAAAACATCTTAGCCATTCGTCAAAAGTGACTCAGTGATTCAGGAATCTAATAGAAGAATCAAATCTTTTTGTATGCAATTAAGGCTGGTTATGTTGTGGCTTCCAGCATAAATATATATATATATATATATATATATATATATATATATATATATATATATATATATATATATATATATATATTTAATCTATTTACTGCACAAAATCAAGGCGTTCTGAAAAATGAAACATTTAGCCAATCAATAATGGCTGGTGGAATTTTTTTCACGTGACGAAGCATCGACGATTATGCAAACGTCAAATCAAAGAATCGATTCAATCGAATCGAATCTTTAAGTATCGACACCCAAAGCTGTGAGTAGATTTTATTGTGGCGACTTTCGTTGTCAAGAAAACACTAATAAAAAAAAATGAAGGATTCATTTCGAAGAACTGAATCAAATTTACAAGACTACAACTTCAAGCATTGCAAGAGGATATTATTAGCCATAAGTAAAATATGAAATGCGAGTGTTGCTGGTTGAAAACCGGCCCAAACAGGTGCTCTCCAGCTCACCTATCCACTAAGAGGAAGAGGTCACAGGCTTTATCTGGATGGATTAGCTGAGCATGAGCATTGTGGCGGGGGAAATGTCCTGATATGAGACTGGTGGTCAGACATATGCACGCACAGCAAGATGCAGCACTCATATTTCATGCGTCTCCATCTGCATCTCTACAACTGCCTGAAAGATCTTATCTCGTAACTGTCACTGCAGGAAACGCGATAGTTCGCAAGCGTATGTAGGCATTGGTTAACTGCTACAAGGTGTATATCAAAGATCATACGTGTATAATATCTGCTTGGTGAACTTTTATTTCCTAAATTACCCTGAAAACATGAGATAAGAGATGTCTCTCTGGCTTTACAGAACAGCATTTTGAAGGTTGCACTGCCATCTATGGGCAAGACAAGGTTTTGCTTTTTTAAAACAAAATGAATTAGATCTAAAATGTTTCCTATTCCCATTGAAAATTCAGCTGGTTCCTTTACCAAATGGGAGTGAAGCAGTAAAACACCGCTGCTTAGTACACTGGCTTTGAGAAGAATTAAATGATTGAGATAAAAATAAAAAAAAAACACAACCACGAATGAAATGAGTCATAAGAACCCAACATATGATGGGATTTTTTTTGTGACAAAAACACCTGAAGATTAGATAAACTGGGTAAGACTTCACAGGAAGGATTAATATATTGACCACGTTAGTTAATTTTAACATTTACTAACACTAATGAGAGACTGTTGGAAAGTGTTGCCATAAACAATTAAACTTTTATATAAAGTAAACTTTTAACACGTCACCACCTGAAAAACAGAAAACACACAATTTAAAAGTTAAAAGCAAGTCGATGACTGAAAAAGGAGAATGTTTATTTTACTGTAGAAGAAAAAAACAAAACAATTTTTCCACATTTGAGTCAATACATAGCTTGAGTATGAAACTGACTCCCTGATCTAACTATACGTCATGTCAGAATTATTGGAATATCCAAGATAAAACATTTTCAATGTCTTTGACGAACTCTTAATTTCTGATTTTTGCCACCAGAACAGCAGTGCACATTTAAAGTTAACTATCTACATCATATTTACTTGTGTTACCCGATATACTTTCTTTGTATTTCAATGTGAATTAAAGGATTTTGTGGTCATTACCAACAAACTTGCACGTTAAAGGGTTAGTTCACCCAAAAATGCCATTTATTGTACACTTTCAAGGCCCAGAAAGGTTAAAATAGTTCACGTGACTGCAATGGTTCAACCTTAATATTATGAAGCAACGAGAATACGATTTTATCCAACAATTTGAGCCGAGTCGGCGTTCTGATGTAGAACACGGAATACCTGCACTGTGTTTACTACGTCAACAGGGTAGGAGAACGACAGGGGTTGTTGAATAAAAGTTTGTTTTTGCGCACAAATTTTTTATTTCATCGCTTTATAACGTTAAGGTTGAACCACCGTAGTCACATGGACTATTTTAAATATATCTTTACTCCCTTTATGGGCCTTGAAAGTGGTCATTAAATTGCTGTCTATGGAGGGGTCAGAGCAGCTCTCGGACTTCAAAACTTACAGGTGTGAGTAATTGATGACTAGAACTTTAATCCATTTTGTCAGAGGACGTGAACACTTCACCTCAGAGCTGAATGTCTGATTTCCGATCTTATAATTACAGTAATTCCAACACAATGCGAATGAAGCATTAGTTGGAAGAAGAAACAGGAAATTAACAAAACAAACACGGTTAGTTTTGACTATGACATCACAGTGATTTGCATAACTACGAATCACCGATGTCCACTGTGTTTGAGTCTGAAAATATATGGTGTGGAGACAGATGGTACTTGTTAGCCTGCTGGTCTTGTGTTGAAATGGACAGAGGGAGACTTTGAACAAGAATGGTCCCCGGTGGACCAATATCTAAACTGTCTTCAGGCATAGCGTCCTCTGAGTGCTTGGAGATGTCCTGAGACGAGGCAGTGTCAATGTTCAGTGGGTCCTTTGTGGCGCAGATCGTAGGATTCGCCTCCGTTACCACCGTAACCTCAGTCCCCCCCTCCTGGATGAGCTTGTGGAGGCTCTCCAGGTCAGAACAGGACGTGATGAAGGTGTGCGTGCCGTCGGAAGCTGATGCGATGAAGTTTTGAGTGCTGGTCTGAGGGGCGGTTTCACCGGGACTGATTTGAGTGAGTAAAACCGTCTGGTGCTCGAGGCCGCCTTCTGGCGCTAGCATGTTGACGTGCTGTATTACAGGATTCAAAAGCATGTCGTGATCATCTGGACCGAGAAGCGCCTTTGCCGCGGAAGCCTGGACGAAAGTAGCCTCCGGTCCTAAAGAGGGCGCTACAATGATCTTAAGATGCGTTGTGCTGTAGGGAGACGGCACATCCGTTGCAATAGAGGCAAATCCTGCATTTTGTAAGGGTTGTTTGGTAACAGTTTGTGACTCTTGATTGTGAGTTTGTTGTTGTGCGTTACTGTTATGCTGCCTCTTGTGGCTGCGAAGGGAATCCTCCCTGACGAACGAAGCCTCGCACAAGTCGCAACGAAACGCTCGCGTTGCCTCCAGTCTCGCCCGGTAGCGTGAGCTAAGAGGTTTGGGTGGCTCCTCCCCTGTCCCGCCCTTACCTTGCCTGTCCGGTTTCTCCGCATGACATTTCCTCCTGTGAATTAACAAATTACTGCGCTGCTTACTAGCAAACGAACAGTGCTCGCATTTAAAGGGCCGTTCGTCCGAGTGCACGCGCTCGTGGATCTTTAGAGCCCCCTTGCTGGAGCAGGAGTAACTGCACTCGCTGCACTGCAAAGGCTGGACCGGCTGGTGCTGGCGGGAATGGTGTCGCAGGGCGGCTTTGGTGGAGCACTGGAAGTCGCACTTTGAGCAGCGGAAGGAGTCGGAGGCGCTGTGCTTCAGCTGCACGTGCGATTTTAAGTTGGCCTTCATGGCACAGCGATACTCACAGAGTTCACACTTATAAGGCTTCTCGCCGGAGTGAACCCGACTGTGACGCTTCAGGTCGGAGTTGATCTTGAATTTGGCGTCGCACTGATTGCACTGGAACGGGGCGTCACCTGAGCGGGAAACATTCAGTCATGTGAACACAACTGAATTCAAATACCACAATTTGCACTACATCCATCACAAAAAAGGAATGCTTTTTGTTAACAACATACTAATCAAGCGAAATAAAAAGGGCAATTTTTGTAATGTATAAGGCTATTTTAAAAATGACACTTTTATTTTGTCATTTTATAAAATGTATTTTGCAAAAACACCAGCACTTGTGCAATTGACTGTGTGTGTTCTGAAAAGCACAAACAGGAAAACAATTTTATCATATTAATCTTAAGTTTCACATGCAAGAAATTCTCAAAAATCAGTAGTTCCTGGAAACACTCTGTGGCTGAAAACAACAAACAACAAAGAACTAGAAAAACATTTGATATTTTTGCTTCTTTTAAAGATTTTAGTTGATCTTTATTGGTTGTTGTTATTTCAATTCATTACTTTTTTGTGTTGTATATATACACAAAAATAAAAAAAGCGTATATATGTTATACACACACACACATTCACACTTCCGTTGAATTCGAAATTTCCGTTGGTTTGGCGTTGGTAAAAATTTCCCACATTCTCATAAAGCTGCTTTTGTTTTTGTTTAATCAAAAACACAATAAAAACTGTACAACTGTGAGTTATTACAAGTTTTGCATTGTTTAAAAAAATGTAAGTTATTCCTGTGATCAAAAGCTGAATTTTCAGCATCATTACTCCAGTCATCAGTGTCACATGATCCTTCAGAAATCATTCTAATATGCTTATTTTCTGCTCAAGAGACATTTCTTATTATAAAGGTTGAAAACCTTCATATTTTTGTGGAATTTGTTTATTTTCAGAAATAATAGAAAGTCTGAAAAAGAACAGCATTTATTTGAAATAGAATCTTTGGTAACATTATAAATGCATTTACTTCATTCTTTTGATCAATTTAATGCATCCTTGCTGAATAAAAGTGTTCATTTCTTTAAAAAAGAAAACATCTTACTAACCCCAAACTTTTCCAGAGTAACTGGAAGAGTGCATGATCCTCTGTTGTCCTCACCTGTGTGAGACCGGAGGTGAACGGTCAGCTGGCTGGAGTTGCGACTGGCGTAGGGGCATATCTGACACTTAAAGGGTCTCTCGTCATAGTGGATACGAAGATGCTTCTTCAGGCTACTGCTGTCGGCCGCGGCGTACGGACAGTACTTACACTTGTGAGGTTTCTCTCCCGTGTGCAAACGGCTGTGGAGATTCAGCTTATCGCGACGACTGAAGCGTTTATGACACAGTTCACACTCGAAAGGCCTCTCACCTAAAAAAAAAAGAGACAGATCTCAGCACTTCAATATTCATTTGGCATCATTTAATAATGTCAAATAAGTTTAAGATGAAAACACAGAAAGGAAGTTACCTACCAGTATGTGTTAACATATGTCTCTCCATGTCTTTTTGGCCATACTGAGTTTTGAACGTACAACCTAATGGCACAAAATGAAATAAAGCATCTTTTAAGCTCCATATACCTCAGATTTTGAATGAGCCTATTAAGCCCTTTTACAATGTCTTGATTTTGTTTTTGGTGCCTACTAGAATAGGTTTTCAAGCTTGAATGTTCCAAAAACAATTTTTTTTAAATATTTGACATTGTTGCAGCACCTCTCTTCCCAGTCTGTCAGTAACACTCTGTTTAGTTTCTGTCTCTATGAAGGCCCTCCTTCCGAAAAAGCACTATGTGCTCTGATTGGTCAGCTGGACCAGGTGTGTCGTGATTGGTCGAGTGTGTTGGGGAAATGTCACACCCCTTAGCCTAACTGTGAGTTTCAACACACAACTAACTAACTCAACCTCTTTATTTTGTGTGAGCCTTGGCGGGAATTATTTAAATGACGTGTTCATTGGTGGAAGAAAACAGAACAGGTGTTTCAGGGAATAACTTTGCAGACATTTGCTTCAAACTTTGCTTCAAAATTACATTTTTGAAGATTTTCAGTCAGATTTTAGGGCTTAGGCACACAGTTACAGGGTTTTACAGGTTTTAATTGACTATTATTGACTGTAGGTTGTCAGTTTTTCTCTGGTTTTTTTGTTTTCTTAGCATTTTTTATTTCAATACCATTGAAGACATTACCACTCACACATTGAAAGGTACCTTCAGCTCTTACTTATTTTAAGTTTCTTTGTTTTTTCAAATTTTTTTATTTGTTGTTGGTGTTGGTCAAGATTATTCCTTTATCATCTGCTAAGTGGGGGGGTCACAGGGGGTCCATTCTCGGTTTTTTTTTTGTTTTCTTTGTATGTGTCATTTTTTTTGAAGCATTGAAGCTCTTTTCACTTCTATGCAGATGATAAGCAAGTATATCTTTCTCTGCAAGAGACAGTAAGAACAGCAAAGTTTGTTGTTGGTAGATATAAGAATTTGTCAAAATGTTGAAAAATTTGTTAAATCTGAATGAAGATACAGAGAGGAAGTGCGTTTGTGCGTGACAAACAAACAAATAATTTATTTGATTTGGCGCTCTTTGTAGCCTCTTTGTTATCTGGGAGTTTCAAGTTTACGACAGTTCATGTTAGTTTGTGAAACAGAATTTATTTTGTGGTGTTTTAATTATTTTTTTTTTCATCACTATGAAGTAATAGTGAGTGAAAGCATTTTTTTCTCCAAAAAAATCTGGAAAAAAGTCATTCATGCTTTTAAGATTACTGCATTTCTCTTTTGCAACTCTCTTATATGTATATTATAAATTATTAATTTATTAATTACCGCTAACTACTTCCAACTGCTGCAGATACTGCTCACAGGAACTGGTAAAGAGAGACTCAGAATCATATTACTCCAGCTTTGAGTTTTTTTTTTTTTTTTTTTTTTTACAAAATTTTACAAAAAACATTACAGAAACAATTTTTTTGTTTTTTTTTCATTTATCAGTATGGATATATGTATGGTGTGGGGAATTGGATTGGTGAATGATTTGATGAAAAAAAGAGCAGCAAAGTCAGCTGCTTTGAGTTGATGATTGATAGTGAAAAATGGTAATGGAAAAGTGGTAGTCGAGCTTTTGTAGCTATATCCTAAATTTTATTGGAATGATTTTTTTCTTCTCACAAAATTTGCATCCAAGTGTTTTTTTTTTTTTTATTTTTTTTATTTTTTGTGTGTGTCATTATACATATAATATTTTATAAATTGTAAATAATTAAATTATGCATAATTACATGCAATTTAAACAACCCTAAACCTAACAAACCTAACCCAAATATAGTTATAGTAGTAGTTGTACAATTCATTTATAGTGTAACCTTTGTGTAATTATATGTGTTTTAGACTAAAATAAATTAAATAAATAAAATAACCGTATTTACAAGCTTACAAGCTTAAGGTACAATAAGGTTTTTATATTAAAATATACTCGCAATACAGTGTATATTTTTCTGTGTACTTACATTATCCTAAATGTCTAAATGTTTTGTAAATTTGTAAATCCCAGAGAAATTTCACAATTTTTAAATAGTTGCGCCTGTTAGTGACGTAATATCCTGTGTTATCCCTGGTTTCCGCTTTGTACTGCATAGTAACCATGGCAACAGACAGGGACGCCTGCATAACGCTAAGCAAACACGCTGCTGTTTGTTTCGTTCAAACACAATATGGACCATTAAAGCAAACTTTTGGGACATAAGGAAAAAAAAAAGCGTGTGGTTTTTCCGAGATGATGAGAGCTTTGCGACAAACTCCGACTTGACAGAGACGGCGCTCTTGCACGTTATTAGACAAGGTGAGCAAATGTAGGCTATATAAGACTAATCAATGTTATACAGCTCAACACGACGAAGTGTTAGAATATCATCAGTATGATACTGTACTGTGGATCTATCTTACTGTTAAGTCTCATACAGACAACAAACTAATACTAAACATTACAATTCTCAAACAGCAACATCATCAGGTTTCACTTTATTTTAAGGTGTCTTTGTTACACTGTACTTATACATTTAAGTACTGAATAATATTAAGTAACTACATGTACTTACTGTAGCTTTAGGATTAGGGTTTGGGGTTAGTTGCATGTAATTATGCATTATTTATAGTTATTACTATAATAATTACATAAGTAACAATGACACTGTATAATAAAGTGTTACCCATAACCATTACACAATAAAGAATGTTGAACATATAAAAAGCATAATAGGTCCTCTTTAAAAGTAAGTTTCTAAAAATGAAAAATGCAATATTGTTGCTGACACTTACCGGAGAATGTGCATATGTGTCTTTTCTGAGTTAGTGCAGGCTTTAGCTTTTTGGAGGGGGTTTTCTGGGCTTTGGTGAGGGTCTTCTTGGCTTTTGGTACACATGTCTGAAATGAGTCTAAAAAAATGATTTTGTGATTAGTAAACAGTTTACTATAGAGTAATCATGACCTTTAAGGTGGCATGGTACTTAGAGGTAAAACTCACCATTGGATCCACCGTTTCGGGCTGATACAGGAGTCGAGGGGATCTGGCAGCAGTTTTGCTTGTGTGCAAAAAAGAGCTCAACGTTGTTGTACTGCTGTTTGCAGAAGCCGCAGATGTGGATGTCGGGACTCACTTCTACTACGAGGTGGTTTACTCCTGTGAATATACACCAAATATACAATAGGGGAGAAAAACATAGTACTATACAGGGGTTGGACAATGAAACTAATACACTGGCCAATTTAGCGTCTCACGAGGCTGGTGGCCAAACTTTTTCAGAGTTTAAAAGAAGACAAATTGTTGGTGCGAGGAAGCTCTCTGAAATGGATGTCCAAGTACTAAAAAACATAAAACCACATCTGCCCAACTCACTGTAGAATTAAATGTGCACCTCGACTCTTCTGTTTCCACCAAAACTCTTGATGGTCGAGCTGCTATAGCCAAACCTTTGGTGACTTGTGCCAATGTGAAATGTCAGTTTCAGTGGTGCCAACAGTGCAAATCTTGGGCTGTGGACAATGTGAAGCATGTATTGTTCTAGTTACGGCATGGGGAAGCCCCAAACAGGCTTAAAACCCGGACTGTTGCTGCCCAGAGTGAAGCACGGGGTGGATCAGTGATGGTTTGTGCTTGATGGACTGCTAAGGATTACAGAACCATTCTGGAGAACCCTGTGCAACTAACATTGAACCCTGAAGGTGGTGTGGTGTATCAGCATGATAATGCACCAATACACACAGCAAGGCTTGTGACAGAATGGTTCGAAGAGCAAGAAGGTGAAGCTGATCTCCCATTCCCTGCACACACAGTCACCACATCTAAATATTTTTCAGCCACTATGGGGTATATTAGAGGAGCGAATCAGAAAATGTTTTCCCCCACCAGCATCACACAGTGACCTGAACAATGTTCTGGAAGAGGAATGGCTCAAAATCCCTCAAAATCCCTCTGGCCACTGTGAAGGACTTGTATCTGTCCTTCAGAAGTTGAGTTGATGCTGTAAAATTAAGCATGTGTGTATATGTTTATGCATGTATGTATATATATATATATATATATATATATATATATATATATATATATATATATATATGTATGTTTATGCATTTATGTATATATAAATGTGTATGTATATATGTATTTATATTTATGTTTATGTATGTATGTATGTATGTATATATATATATATATATATATATATATATATATGCGTATGTATATATGTTTATATAAATGTGTGTGTGTGTGTATATTTATATACATATATACATAAACATATATATACATATACATACATATATACACACACATACATATATATAAACATATATATACATACATTTATATATACATAAATGCATAAACATACATATATATATACATAAACATAAATACACACACACACACATATATATATATATATATATATATATATATATATATGGTACTACAATGTTTTCCCCATTTTATAAATGACAGTATCAATATTATAGTATCAAATGTTAATACCTGATTACCTAAATGCAGCAATATACCTCTCCTTAAGTTTAATTAACTTCAACTTTCATTATTTGTAAAGAAACCTAGTTAACAACGTATGAAACATAATTTGAGGTTATTATTGT
>CM074285.1:24303755-24308755 GCA_037194245.1 Opsariichthys bidens | reverse complement strand
ACAAAAACCCATGTTCACTGCAGTGGACAAAGATGAATATATTATTTATTATTATTAGGGTGATCTGAGTCTCACAAAACAAAATCATTCAGATAGTCTGTGTGTATCCATCCCCGTTAGCACAGGACATACTGACTAGCACATTTATTTCTCTGAGTTATATTCGATAAAATATTTACATATAATTCTTAGTCACCTCAGGCCATTCTACTCAGGTTGTGGTGTGAAGGGTGTGAGTAATCCCACTCATCATTAATTTACGTGCCATTTTTATTCCCTTATGCTGTGATTTAAAGGCAGATCAGATCTGGATTTTCACATATTGTGAAACAGGCGAAATGAGAGGCACCGTCTTGATTGTGCTGACAATATTAGTTGGGATATGAATATATATATGGCGGATCTTACTCACACTCATGTCCAAACCTTTATGAATTTCTTTCTTATGGCTAACATATTACATATTAAAATCATATTATATTTTTTTAAATATAAATTTAAAATATACGTTTTTTATATTATAATAATATATGTTTTTTTTATCATAATAACATTAATGAATATATGAGTAATTATATAATGTTAAAATTATTTAAAACACAACAACAATAATTAATAAAAACAAATAAATAAATAATGATTAAAATCATATATTTAAATATATTATATATTTATTTAATGAATATGTATTTATATATATAAAATTGTATATATATGTATATATGTATATATATAATTGTGTATATATATATATATGTATGTATATATATATATATATATATATTATATATATATATATATATATATATATATGTATATATATATATATATATATATATATATATATATATATATATATATATATATATATATATATATATATATATATATATATGTATATGTATGTGACTGACAGCTGTCCTGTCCCCATGTTGCGAGAAATCACAAGTGTTTTTAATGAAGTGTGCTGGCGAACATGACTATTATAGTTCAAGACAAAATGTGAACATGCATTTGCTCATCACTTACACAAAAACATTCAATATTCCTTAAAATGATTATAAACAGTGAAATGCAAACTCAGAGTATTACATAAAACCTGCTATAATTATATTAAGTATACTTCATGTATTTAATGTCACTTTATTTCTCAGCTGCTGACCTCTGATGATGCAGTTCTTCCCTACCAAAACAGCTGACAGGTTAGTTTGAGCTGCGCCCTCTACTGTACAGACGGGAATTTGCATTTCCTTCAGGTTTATTCGTGTATTTGTGCCTTAAAGGCGTTGTATAATGCCATTTTTACAAGATATAAAATAAGTCTCTGATGTCCCAACAGTGTGTATGTGAAGTTTAAGCTCAAAATGCTCCACAGATAATTTTTTATAGCACGTTAAATTTGTCACTTTTTGAGGGTGAGCAAAAACGTTCTATTTTTGTGTGTGTCCCTTTAAATGCAAATGAGCTGCAGCTCCTAAGCAGAGGGCGGGATTTTAAGAGCTAGTGTTAAGCATATAGGCCTGATTTCACAGACAAGGCTTAGATTAAACCAGATTAGGCCTTAGTTCAATTAGGACATGTAAGTAGCTTTTATAAATTTCCCTTTGAAAAAAAAAACATTACTGATGTGCATCTTGAGACAAAACAAAGGCACTAACATATTTTAATATATGACAGTACAAGTTACTTGCAGTTAAAACAGCTAAAACACACATTTTACTGTAGGACTAGTTTAAGCTTTGTCTGTGAAACTGGGGGATAGTGTTAGCAGCGCCGATTACCTCACGAAAACTGACTGAAAATGTTAGTTGAGGAATTTATGTAGCTGATCTTAAAGTCATTGATTAGCATATTCTGTCATGATAAAATAATCTATAAATCGCTCGTGTGGGAACTGTTGCAAGATCCTACAGAGCCAGAGAATATATTTGTTTTTTAGCAAAATAATAAATTAAATAATATTATTTTCCTGAAAAACTAATATATATAACGTTAATTAATTTAGCTAAAATTTAATTAATTTAAAAAAAAAAAAATATATATATATATATATATATATATATATATATATTATATATATATATATATAAACGTTAATTAATTTTGCAAAAAAAAAAATATATATATAAAAAATATATAACGCTAATTAATTTTGCAAAAAAAAAATATTTTGCAGAATTAATTAAATTTAATTAAAAACAACAATAAAAATTATGATAATAATTTAAAAAAAATTAAGTAAAAAAGCAAATCATTAAAATAATAAAGAAAAATCAAAAGCAAATAAATTATAATAAATAACTTTCTATAAAATAACAATAATAATGCTACACGTTTCCATTAAACATAGTGACTGCAAAAACGACCTTAAGTGTACAGCAGTGTGAATGTATGACCTTAAACGTGGCTTTGTGAAGACACGAGGGTGAGAAAACGATGCCAGACGTATCATTTTTTGGTGACGAACTTGTTTAAACAGTTGCCTTTTAAGTTTTTGAGTTTGAGTCACAAGTCGCTTAAAGAAATTCAACAAGACATTCTGAAAACCTTAAGGGCGTATTTTATTGCGAATCATTCTTGAGCAATGTCAGACCACTTCTATTGCACGCATTAGCGAAATTACAACAGACGATAATACTGATTTAATCAACGTGCTTTAAATAAATATTTCACCAGAACTGTGGAATTCCCCACAGGACCATTTTTTAAAGTTCTTGTAATTCTCAGCCTCCGTAATTTCTCAACATCCCATAAACATGATGTTATGCCATGTTTACATTATTTGTCAGACGGCCCTGTTTCCTGGTTGTTTATGGAACACGGGAGCAGGGATGGAGCGTGTTTCGACTTCTCCTCCAATTCCACGACAGCAGATAAAAGAAGACCGGGATGGAGAAACTGAATGAAAACGTGAGTCAGCACAAAATTCTGGAAGATGAAAGGAAAGATGAACGGAGACACCTGTAAACTAAACGTTTCTGTCTGCGAATTCATAATTTGAAGAGCCACGCCAGGTTTCACCCAGCCTAAGGTTAGATCAACAGCGTCTTGCAAAATAATATCAGCAAAACTGGGACGAACGGAAAGAGAAGGAGAAAAATGAAATGTGTACGGCAGGGTGATATGTTTATGACGTGAGGAGGAACAGAAAAAGACGTTCTGAAGGTCCATGTTTGGTTTGAGCGGCGTGATAAATTATACACACGTGGAGTACGGATCGTGTTCAACGGCTGTTATCATTACATCAGATAAAACGGAGGCAATGTCTGGAAAACATCAGATCTCTGCGTACTTGATGGCACAAACACAC
Source organism: Opsariichthys bidens (assembly GCA_037194245.1). Classification (NCBI taxonomy): domain Eukaryota; kingdom Metazoa; phylum Chordata; class Actinopteri; order Cypriniformes; family Xenocyprididae; genus Opsariichthys; species Opsariichthys bidens. Next base: position 24,305,445 of record CM074285.1, on the reverse strand, counting down.
TTACTTAAATGCACACTGAACATATATGCTTCTAATGGTTTGATACAAAGTAAATGATCATTTCTTTAGACTCTCAGGATGAAAAAATGTGTCCTTTATGAATCATTTCTTCAATTACAGACACCTCTGATTGTCTCCAAAGAAAAATGTCGTCAGATTTTTGAGAACAACTGGGTCCCAAACTATAGCTAAGCCAAACGACTACACAAACTTTCAAACAGAGGATTTAATCTTTTAAATAATAATAGATTAATTATTATTATTATTATTGTATTTAATATTACAGTACATTATAATAATAATAATAAATAGTTATAATGCTTTACTTTTATATCACTTTATATGACAGTATATTATTATACATAATTTACAATAATGATAAATAAATGTAATGCTTTATTATTATATTATGTTACCATAGAATACATAATTTGATAAAATAATAATAATAATAATAGTAAAATTAGTAATCAGCACTTTATTATATTATGGTATTTCAAAGTATATTATTACACAAAATTTGCAATAATAATAATAATAAATTATAATGCTTTATTTTTTTATATTACAGTATGTTATACATAATTATCAATAAAAATATGTAATAAAATAATATTTGTATATATATATAATATATACTATAGTTTTTTATAATAACACGATTTAGTTATAGATATATAATTTAGGAAATTATAGCATATAATTGTATTATTTTATATATTATTGGAACAAATATCCTTCCTGTGCTCGCAACGCCAAGGTCACTTGTTCGATTCCCAGGGAATGCGTGAACTCAAAAAAATGTATAGCTTCAATTCAAGTCACTTTGGATAAAAGTATCTGCTATGTACGTAAATATCAGTGCATAAATGCAAATTATCAACAAAGAATTGAAACATATACCATATCCATATGTGATCATATTGACTCTACACCCAAAAATCTACAAGCAAAGAAAGGTCCAGTGTGTAATGTGGATTATATGGATGATGCACATGATAACTGAACAATGGAGGAGCAGAGAGCAAAAAAAAAAAATGAAACACAAGTGTATTACTTCAGGCAAAATCAGGCCTTTAAAACCACACTAATAAACAATAAACGACAGAGAATCTACTGGCTGCATCACAGGCTTCAGGGCAAATGCTTTCCACAGATTCCAGCGAGACCCTGCGGATCTGTCGTCTTTTTAATCATGTTCTGAGGATCTATGGTCTCTTCACATCTAATAAGCTGTTTGAAAACATTTCTTTCATTTCTAAGCCTTTGAATTTAACTCAATGCGATGTATACTTTACTGTGTTTTGGCTATAATAGATTCAGGTCATTGCAAAAAAAAAAAAAAGGAAAAAAAGAAAAACGTAGACTATCAAAACCACATCTAGAAAATCTTCTTTTAGTTCCATTACTTTTCAACATGATTGGATGATTTTTGCCTGCTGGCTGATAAAGCAGGAGAAAAAAAAAATCCCATAGATTTACATAGAAAAATTTAATGTACATTTTTTTTATGTTCTTGAATTAAACCAGATCATTCATTTAGTTATAAAACACCCATTTACACACTATTTAGTTTACCTTGCATGCTAACAGTGATTTCAGGACTGAAGTGATGTGCATTCATTTAATGGAAGTTCAAATGCAAAACACAAATGCTTGTTTGGATTCCATTTTGTATTATGAGACCGTT
>CM074285.1:24228755-24298755 GCA_037194245.1 Opsariichthys bidens | reverse complement strand
AAAAGTTGTAACTTCTTCCTGAGTCTCTCCATCAGTGTCGACTCCGGTTTGAACAATGTAAGGCTGAACACCGTTACTGACAATCCTCATTTTGTCTGCGTGAGATTCTCCAGCTTTGTTGTTGTTGAGCAACTAAATCGGGAGCTGTTAAAGCTCCGTCCTTTTCTGGAAAGGGGGCAGGGAGCAGCAGCTCACTTACATTTAAAGGGACACACCAGAGACTTATCTTACAAATTGTGAAAAAGGCATTTCAGGTCCCCTTTAAGGTTTTTCAGATCACCTGGAAATAAAAAGCAGCGAAATAATGTAAATGGAAAGTTTTTGGCCAGATATGATATTTTGTGTCACTAAAGGCAATCATCATTGTTGTTCTGTTTCAGAGTTGGTTTTCTTCTTAGAGTCGCAGTGCTAAAAGCTGACCATGCACTCATAGCAAGTTAAGTTAGTTTTTGTGTGCTTTATCAAATTTTCCTCCACAAGTATTAGAAACTCTACCAGCCCTGTAATCATATCTTTTCTCCTTCAGTCTGTCCCCTCCAGTAATAAAACACTTTTTACACTATGTTCCATTTGCTAATGTGTATCTGATGTCTTCTAATCGCAACGATAAGCGGGCTGCAATGCATCCGGAAATAAAAGACACCCAAAAGCGGCGTCTTATCAAGATGAAGCTGCGCGCTATTACGACCCGGAGTTATCCATCACCATCCGTCACAGATCAGACTGCAGGAAACAGATTACACACTCCTGAATCTTCATGGAGATATTATATTGCTTTCATCTGCATTTTTCATAGAGTCTGATCTGAACCGTGCATTCTGTGTCAGGAACGTAAGCACGGCCCTCTGGCTCCCACTTTCCAAGTAGGTTTTCAAACGCACTATCTCAGATGAATCCGCTGAGAGGAACGATCACATTTCCTTTGAAACAAGAGGGAATCAGGGACCCCTGTTCTTTTTTAATACAATTTGCTCATGGTCTGCAGACCAAAGAAGAGCCGTCAATCGGGTCGGAGTTGCTAATGAGTTGGCTGGTAAAATCGAGAATGGTGGGCCCAGCTGTCATCCATTAGGTGATGGTTTTAAGACTAGCAGTGATACTTCATTAATTAACCTTCACATTCTATGTAGATCTGCTCATCAAGATGCAGTTAATTAAAGAAAGGTCATTCCAAGGGCTGTTTCGAGCTGCATCATTACAATAGAGAGATGGCGCTGCTCGAGGAGAGATAAGTAAGAAGAGAAAGTACTGGGTGAAAGCTTTTCCACAGATTATCATTCTGCATTTGCCTCAAAGAAAACGAGGTTTCGGGATTTAAAAACACGGCTAGTTTCACGGCAGGAACTACTAATGTAAAGACTGGGAGGCAAGATATTGTTGCAAAGTTTTCAGAACAACGATGACAACAACATTGTGTAATTATATCATTCTCAGAGAAAAAAGGTTGTTCTTGACTCACTTTTAAAGAACCGTTTATGCCCAAAAGGTTCTATATAAGGAGAAAAAAAAAAAATCAGATAATACTTACAATTTTTTTTCTAGTCAATTTTTTTTTTAGTTTTTAGCAAATTTCATGTGCCACAATTTTTCAAGCTCGATACCATGGGGAAAAACTTCCAATATTTTTAATATTATCTCATAATTTGGCTGAAGGTGTATGAAAGTATATTAGGCTGCTGTCACTTTAAGAGCTGATGTATTGTACTGTTATTATACACGTGTGTTTTCTTTCTCAACTGTTTATGTAGACACTCGCCAAGACTGCCTTTTTAATATTATTTAGAGTTTATTTGAGTGTTTAAGTGTAATAAGAAGTGAAAATGAACTTTTCAAGGGTCTGGGGCCTCATTTATAACCGTTACGTTAGGCACAAAACATGCCCTGAAAGAGGCGTACGCCACTTCTTACGCAAAGAAGTGGATTTATGAAAACAAACCTCACGCAAACTCATGCGTACGATCACTTTTACTAGAGTGAGAAAAGTAATGAAGTAAACGGAAGGATTTTAAACTCTGTTTTCGTTTTGATGTACACATTTACATTAATATTCCGCTTTTATTAATGGCGATAAGCCCTAAAATTACATGAAGTCGTTACGCAGAAGATAAACAAAAATGATATGGATTTAGATAGTGGATGTGCTGTTTTGATGACAGTGAGGAGTGATGGGACCTCAAATAAGTAGATAAGTAAATAAGTAGGCCTATATCTGTATCCACTAAAATAGCCCTAAACATCCTAAAAGATGTTCACCTTATCAGCAAAACTGCATAAATTCGATTTGATAGAAAATACTATTTGGACATGGGAAATTAATGAATCAACTCTATTCTAAAAACTTTATCTGAGAAGTATTTTACTACAATTTTGTTTTTATGGATATTTTGATATATTTATTCTACAACAACAGGGATATTGGATGATTTTTAGCAATGTAATGTGTGCCAAAAATGCCATTTATAATCCGTATGTAATATTTCCCAGTGTCTTGTACTTTTGACGGTGTTAACAATGGTGTCACGTGGATGGGAATATGCATGGCAATGATATGCAGATGAGGTTATGCATAGTAAAACTAGGCGTTGTGAGCTCCATATATGGTGATTTTGGGGAGGGACAATCTTCCTCCAACTGGGATTTATAACGGGATTTTTGTGCACGTTCTGGTGTACACATGGTTTTATAAATCTGAAAACTTTTGTGCGTACCTACACTTTTAGGATGAAATCGACAGAATTTTTTTTAATAAATGAGGCCCCTGATCACAATTCGTGTGATTTTTGGCCCAAATGTGAACACTCCAAACAATCTCTTAAAAGTGAACCAAACTGAGACCATCTCGGGATGCGGTCCGAGTACACCATCAGCTAACGGTACGGATCGCTAAAAACGTCCATTGTGAAAACAAATCAGTCTGAGCTCACTTGATTTTTCCATTTGCGAATACAACAAATTATTTGTTCACAACATGCACTTGTTTACTGTAATTTCAACCTTCCAAACTGTATAAGTTAAACTGTGTAACAGTGTATCTTCTTTTATTATATTTGCCTTTTTGTTTTGTTTTTTTCATTGCCTTCTGTTTCAAATTCTAGTGCTTTCCTGGAGGAAATGGGATAGATGAAGAATATAGTTGAAACTCCTACATTATATGGTCCACCAACCTTGCTCTCGCAGCAGCATGTGTTGTATAATACTCTTTTTTTCATCATGAAAAAAGCTCTAATGGATAAAACACAAGTAAAATATTCATCAGCACCGATTGACAGCATCTATCTTTTAGCTGCATGCCACTTTCTTTTCTTTGCACTCGTGTCTTTCATGTGATGGCTCGGGCTGAGAGGGAATTTCGTGACCTCACACTTTGGCCAGTAAAATGGCATTGAAAGTAAAAAAACAAAACAAAAAAAAAAAGAACTAGAGAAGAACATCAAATAGTTATGTTTCATATATGAGTGCGACTCATTGTGCCCCTAAAGACTTTCACTGTGAAAATGACATTTCTTTTTTTTTTGGATTTCGGTGTGCGCTTTAGCATGAATGGATCCCAGTCTAAAACGCTGGGATAAATGGAATTTTTATTCTATATGGACCTTCCATTTCCTTTTCATATGATGGTAAATATAGGCCAGCTGTTATTGCAGTAGCTTAAAAGTCATTTTAGTTTGAAAAGACTTTAAGGGCTACAGCTTTTCACTTGGCAAAAGGCAGTTTCTGATATCTTACAATTACCAATTGACCAGAAACAAAGCGTGGCCCAAAAATGCTGAAAATGGACAAAATACCACTCTGCTGATCGACAGCTCATTTTATCTCTGAGTGCGGGCCAGTTACTTTGATGTCAGCTAACTTGAATATGCTTTATGCTCAATTAAAGTCCTGCTGAGAGATTTTTTACAATGCAATTGTAACATGGCAGTGACATAAGACTCTAGAGCAAAATGAATAAGACTAGCACTCTCATATCAGTTCATTTATTCTGAAAGTAATTCCTCCAAGTGCTTGAAACTATTTTATGAAACTAGGCTTTTACACATGGCAAAGTAGACGCCATGATGAATGTTTTTATGGTCGCGTTGCTATGAGGTTGCTAGGATGGTCCCCAATTTTCTATGACCTTCTTGTCCCTAAATATGGCTCGGGTTGCTTTAGTATGGAATAGTGTTAGTGATGCTATGTTTTAGTTTTCTAACAACTGTTTACTGAATAAAGTTTTTGCTGTCTCGCATTCTCAAGATTGAAAATATGAAAAATCAGCTTCACTTGTTATGTTACAACAAAAGAAATACTGGATGAAAATGCAGATACATACCATTCTCCCACTCTCTAAATTTTCTTATTCTTCATTCTGCTGACCCGCCAAACCCATTTGATCATCAGAAAATCATGCATGTGCTTTTTAAGCAAAACTCAAACAAAGGACTTGCGTAGTCCTCATCATTTTAAAAGGAAACTTTGAGCGAATCACAGTTAAAGTGCTATTTAATAAGGCTAGGCAGACGTTTCGCTGTGCATTGCTGTGATGGACAGCAGGCCGGAAACAAATAGACATTAAATAGATGTCTCTGGTCAAACAAATGCACAAACAAATCTCTTCAGTGGTGAAACTGCATTTTTATACATAAAAATACTTGAAACTATTATATGTTAACTACTTTTTAAAATCTCTGATGAAAATGTGACTCTTGCTTGCAAATCTATGGTGTAGGGCAATATAATTTCTGCAAATGTGGGAAATGCGGACACAGAATGTCACAGAATTTGGCACATTTTTTTGATTAACAAATGAAAAGTAGGGCTGTACAATTCATTAAACGGATTTAGCCTCGTTCAGACTGTCAGTCCAATTCCGATTCTTGTGCATATCCACTTGAAATCTGATTAGATTTAGCAAGTGTGAATCAAGAAAAAAAATCATGAAGTGTGATTTTTACTAATCCGTTTCGAGCTACATTCATATGTGGTTTGAAATCCTATTCAAATAGTTTTTTGGAAATCTGAAATCGGTCAGTCAGACCGCTCTGTGGTTTATGTAACTTTCTCACGCCGCATAGACGTTGTCTTTGGAAACACACGGCGGAAACAAGGTTGTGTTGTAAATATAACATCATTGCAAACCCCTCCATGTTGCGGATTATGCCGATGCGTCATAAGACTCGGAAGTCCACGGCGGCGGCTATGGTCATGTTGTAAATATAACATCATTGCAAACCCCTCCATGTTGCGGTTGTTGTTTTTGGTGCTCACCTACCAACTCAAAGTCATTACAATAGAAACCGATGCAGATATTTCGGAAAACGAAAGAGCGGCATGGACACACAACTCAGATCTGAATGAGGACAGTCAATAATTTTAGATCAGATTCCAATCAGATGTACAAATAATCGTATTTGGATGTAGACTTAGTCTATTACACATATTCAAGCATGTGACGCTCGTGGCGTTTTCAGCATCTGCTGTCTCACAAAATGTAATTGTTAAATGTTTAGTAAATTGTTGTTAAATTTTGTACATTTCATGATTTCAGTGAATTAAGGCCCATTCACACCAAAACGATAACTATAAAGATAACGTCTCAGGTTACGACTGAAACCCTAGTTCCCTGAGAGAGGGAATGAGACACTGCGTCAGATGACGTTCCCAAAGTGTCATCTGACGCAGCGTTGAAGTTCCCTCGAAAGGGAACGTCTGTAACCCTAGTTCCCTGAGAGAGGGAACGAGACGCTGCGTCAGATGACGCTTTGGGAACGTCATCTGACGCAGCGTTAAAGTTCCCTCGAAAGGGAACTATACTATCGTCCACACCAGCGGACGGTATAGTTCTGTTTATTCTAAGGATATGATTGGTTCGTGCGATAAATCCACCTCCTGTTTTTATGAGCGTTCCTAGTTCTCAAATCCTCAGCCTCAATGAACAAAGTTATGCCTTTAATGGGAAGACTAATTAAAAAGTAAGCAACTCAGCCATTTAGATATTTCTGCTTTGTCACGTCAAAATCAAACTTGAAATGGACTGAAAACATGATGACGGTAGGGACTTTTTTAGTGAGCAATCAGCTTGGTGAAATTATAGGTAGTCTACATCTTTGTCTATGAATTTACATTTGATATATGGGTCATTGATGAATAAGGTTTTTAAAAGTGTAAAAAAAAATATTTAGTGTTAATAATGAGATTATGTGGTTTTTATAATCAATTAACACTGCTTTTGTCATTTTTTAGAACGTTACTTGGGTTTAATCAAAATTTTGGTTTTACCGAATGACATTTTTGGTTATAACGAATAATGACATTTTCAAAGAATGCTGACAGGCTGATATCTAATATTTATGATATTTCCATGTTTTATAGCGGTTGTACCGAATGACCTGATGTTTCGGGACATGCAAATGAGCAAGTGACAACATGAATTTTTCAAATAGTTAAGAGAGAGTGAGTTACCTTGCTTCACGACCATGTGGTCTTTTGCAGGTGTCTGAATGATGTCACATCCTGTCACATGATACTGACTGCATGACTTGATCCAAAATGGCCCCTTTATATAGGTTATAATTTTTCTGGATATTCATTCTCATAACAAAGAAACAACTTCTACACATAATTTTAATACTATTTTGCACCATGCCGATGATATAAAATCCTGCCAGAATAAAAAATATATTAATTTCTTATATTTCAAGATATTTTAAATGAAACAAATGAAATGGGTGTATTGGCCTTTGGACGGTTAAAGCAAATGACCTTTTGACACTTCCAAATCTTTAAAATACCTTTATATGTAGCAAAATATAATTAAAACCTTTTGGATTAAAAAAAGAGATCTAGTTATACTACCTTACATCATATCTTTGTTTTTTATTATTATTAAGGCCTTTGGACAAAAAAATTACCCATCATGTCATTGACCCATATGTATCTTACCTATATATATATATATATTTTTATACTAGACATATTTACTATTATAAATAACATTAAAAAACAAAACTGAGGTCTTTGCCTCCTCACCACCTCACACCACAGATTCTAGTATATGTGTGGGACCCATAAGTTACACATTTTTTTTTTTTTTTTTTTACAAATGCTTAGAAATATAATAGCAACAATTGGCCGCATAATTCGAGCACTCATTCTGATTTATGTGAGGGTTCATACTTGGTGTTAGGGGTTCATTCGAATCACTAACCCGGAGTATGAGCAATAGTAATAGTGAACTAATTAATCAGATGAGGATGTTGAATAGACTTTCAAATATTTTACAAGACATTCCGTGGACCTACAAATGATATGCAAATTGTTAGTGGAATGAGCCATTCCGTAAGGTTAAAACGGGTCGCAGGGCAGAGCGCCTAAAAAAATTAGGAAGGGGATGAGATGGGTGGGAGTGTGTTTCAACCCCTTAGTTACAGTAAATGTTGACCCTGGACTCAACGGCATTACAGCAGGCAGTGTCCCGCGGTTGCCGGCGGGCCGCTATAGTTGCTAGGCGGAGAGACATTATGGCTTTCCTGAGCAATAATTTATCTAGCGAGTGTGGCCGGCCGTCATGTTGGGCCCTGACAGAGAGCTGGAGTACTTTATCAGACGCTCTGTAAATCAGCCGCACGGGGGGGCAGACGGCAACATTGTTTGATCTCTTTCAGACACTCTAATAATCTGCACCGCTCTGATTGATACCTTTACACAACAAAGCGCATTACGCCAGCAGAAAACCCATCTGAGCCATCCACTTTCCCTCTGTGTGTGTGTGTGTGTGTGTGTCAGCCATCAGAGTTGTCAGGGGCCAGAGGAGGGAGACAGAAGGAGAGAAGGAATGAGTCTCATGGAGACACACAGGGTCATTTGGAGTCTTTAAACGAATCGTCGTCTAACAGTTTCACAAAACGATCAGGGTTTCAGGGGGAGGGGTGAGAGAGATAACCAGTGTCAAAGTGACCTCACTCAATACATGACGGGAAAGAAAACGGAGAAAGAGAACAAACAGCGACATTTACATATGCTAGGTCTCATTTTTGCAGTTTTCCATTGCGCTGAAGATAAGATACCGCATTCAGTTGAAAGGAACCTTATGTGAGAAGGCCATATTGTTAAAGATAAAGGCTTTGCGTTTCTTAACGAGAATCATTTGAGTTCAACTATATGACTCTCAGGAGGTTCTTCAGAAGAGCATAATGGTTTCTGGGTTCTTCAAATGTGAAGGGTGTAATTTGTTTAAATACTTTCTCCTTTCTCAGTTGAATATGCAAAGTCTAGAAATGACCCATTCATAAGTTGAGATGCCTGGTTTCCATGACAAATTTATTTAAACGTATTAAATAATTAAGAAATTACTAACAGTAAATATAATGAATATATACATTTCTCTAGTGAACTAACATGCTGTGGACGCTAAATGACTTGCCTGAGGTAAATTTAATGCTACGTGAGATATTATTCTCAAGCTGTTTTGTTGATGTCTTTCCACGGTTGAATCACTGGTTGAGAGATTACACGTAAACAGGGCTGGGTAGGTTACTTTAAAATGTATTTCACTACAGATTACAAAATACATGCTTCAAAAAGTCATTTGTAACGTATTTCGTTACATTACTCAAGTTTAGTAACTTAATCTAAATACTTTAGAATACTTTGGAATAGTAATAAGTGCGGAACAAACTCAAAAACGACAGTTTTTATCTCACAATTCTGACTTTTTCCCTCAGAATTGCGTGATATAAAGTTGCAATTGTGAGTTATAAAGTCAGAATTATGAGATATAAACTCGCAATATTCAGAAAAGTCAAAAAAATTAGATATAAACTCACAATATTGAGAAAACTCTAAATTTTGACAAACTCAGAATATTGAGAAAAGGCAAAAATATGAGATATAAACTGAAAGTATTGAGAAAAGTCAGAATTATGAGAAATAAACTCGCAATTTTGAGAAAAGTCTCAAACTCACAAACTAAATTCACAATTGCAAGAAAAAAAGTTTTGCAAGTACTGCAAGTTTAAATCTCCTAATTCTGACTTTATAACTTGCAATTGTGAGATGCAAGATGTAACTGTAATCTGATTACCTCTCATTTAAAATGTAACTGTAATAAAATACAGTTACTCAAATTTTGTATTTTAAATACGTAACTAAGTTACTTGTATTTCGTTACTCCCCAACCCTGCACATAAACACATCTATGTATAGCTTCTCTGTTCCTCTTCTTCTGGACGTTTTCCTGTTGTGACGGTTAGCAAACAGCATTGCATTACTGCGCGCCTCCTGTAATCTGTCTGGATAGCAACCCCCTGGCAACCGTTTACCACATCCTATAGTTGTACATGGGTAAGTACCTCTTGCATTTTCTCTAGAGAATGTGAAAATCCAGTCTTAATAATCAGCTTTGCAACCTTAATGCTTTTTATAAGACAGAAAATTGTTAAAACCACCATGGCACTTTTCCACATTAGCCTAAGGATGTCAGTGATTGGAGTGTGACGGCAAAATGGAATCTGGCCATTTTCGCTGGCTCCAAGACATAACTACACGGTTTCCAATTATCTGGTTGGAAATATAATAGATTCTTTCTACTTGCTCAATGCCATTAAGTTTAGTTGTGCTCATCTTGCAGCTAAAATCAACACTGAGAGCCGGTGAAGCGATCAAAACTCTGTTACAAATGTAGATCCCTTTCCAACTAAAGTGGGTCTTGTCTTACCAGCTTCCTTTTAAAATATTAGACTCACCTCTGACCTTTGACCTCTCAACTCTGTTTATCAGGGGTTTCGGAGCCGGATTCTGCCACGGTGATACATTTTTAATAGTCATACCCCTGAAATCTCTTGGCCACTCGAATCCATTTGGTGATGTTTGCCAGGGCTTTGTCTCTGCTACTCAGAGAGCAGAACGTATTTGACAATAAAATGTTACTCAGCTTTAAATGAACTGACAAAAACTAATTGAACTGTTTCATCAGCAGTATTGGAATGAGACCATAAAGTAGAGACTGACAATAAGATGCAATTATTGGCGTGTGCGTGTGTATGTGTGTGCGAGTTCAATCAACATCAGTATTCTATCCAGACGCCATAATGGATGTAATGTAGCATATGGCCACTGAGCCATGTGTTTGCTCCACTCAATGTGTCTGATAAACAGCACTGGAGATGAGACTCGCCTAAGAGCTTTTCCTAGCCATCAGTCAAGGCAAGACATTAAAACACAGCTAGGTAACAATCTCAAATGGCTGACCTGGAATTCGTTTCTGCAATCTCCATTTCAATAGTGAGCGGTTAAATAATTCATTTGGAATTAAAATAATTTCAATCCTGCCGGAAAGTCTGAGATGGGGGCTGTGTTTTGGAACATGATAGCTGGTTGACCAACTAATGACCAGCTTGATTATATCAACTGGATTTTAAGGAAATGAGAATGGAGAACAACTTCATTCATCTTAATACACACACACACACACACACACACACACACACACACACACACACACACTTTATTTAGTGAAATTATATATAAAAGATTAATATATAAGAATTTTAACTGTCTCATTTTAAATATACATAAAATTCTATTATATTTATATATTTATAAACATATATAAAACTTATATATATATACATATACATATGATGACAATAATATATATATATATATAGATATAAATATTATATGTTAATATTTAGTATATTATTGTAACTCATTTCTATAAATAAAAAAAATGTTTATTATATATATATATATAGATAATATATATATATATATATAGATAGATACACACTATATATATATATTTATATATATATTTACACATATGTAACATTATTTAAATTATATATACAAAACGAAAAGATATATAAATGATATTATGCATTATATATATATTTATGAAAATAATATATATATATTTATATATATTTATAATAAATATTATATGTTAATATTTAATATATTATTGTAACTCATTTCTATAAATTATTTAATGTATATAATATAATACAATATATAAATTATATAATATATATATTCTATACATTGTTTATTATGCATGTTATATATATTTGCCAATAGTTAAATATTATATACAATAAATAAAATTGGCTGAAAAAATTATATAATATACATTAATATTATATACATACACACAAAAACACACACACAAGTATACATAATTTAAATCATTTTAAAAAGTACTATATTAAAACACTGTTTAATGAGGAAAAAAAAAATATTGAATTGTCAACGGGTTCCTTTAAATATCCATCTCACCAACTGTATCCATCACTATCTGTAGAAAGTACGAGCAAAAACAATTCTTGCATTAGGAAGACAAAGAAACAAGGAGCATCCAGTGGGGGCAGCGTCCTCTTTGAATACATCAATACTTGCCTAGTGGGGACGGAGCAAGAAGAAACTGTAATGCATTTCTGCCTTATTAAAGTTATAAATGAGCGCCACTGCCTGTATGTCAGTTCAGACTTATTCGCTGGGTGAGCATACATCAATTACACTATTTGGAGCATTTAAACAGGTGTGCCGCTAGCCTCTTTAGGAGACTTTGCATGCACCTGTTTTAGAGTCTCGCATCCGTCTGTTGATTCACAACATGCTGTATTGTTTGCAACTTTAATAACCACATAATGTTAGCGGAAAACAAGCAGGCTGTCAAGAAAGGAATAAATAAAGCAGCTACGCCTGCTCCAGTCGTACAAGTATGGCATATTAGATTATAAGGAGAGGTTATTAAGGCTCCAAGTCGAAAAAACACGAAAGGCTAAAAAGGAGTACAACAAAAACACCATAGTGGCTTTTCTCACTCCCAAGCTCATCTTGAGACTTGACCCAGCTGGCAAAGTAACGCAAGACATCACAGGGCTGTAGGCTACGGTAAATATCGCCTTTCTTGTTATCTCTATAAGACCTGTTTTTCCGGTAAATAGGAGGAACGGGTAATTCAATACACTTCCCAGGCAATTTGCTTTTTCGAGAACAGGTGACATGTTATATTGGAGTTGTGGCCCAAGAATAAATGGTCAAATTAATAAGTAATGCTGATGTGCAGATAATATTTTACCCCTGACTCCTCGCTGGTAAGTAGCTTATTGTGGGCTAGACGGTAACGTTAAACCGTAGAAGGCGAAGTGCTTCGAGAACGTCAACATGCTTTCTGATTCAACTGATTAGCGGTGACGAAAGGCCAGAAGTCGTGCCGTATAGCGCCATTCCACAGGCGGGATTTTGATCCGCAAGCATCTGTCAAGGGCAAACGGTAAAATACCGGGCATACGTTGTGAGTGAACGTGTCAGACACTTTGTGTCTCTGTGAGATCAGAGAGCAGGTTGATGTGAGAGTTGGCAGAGTAACATGAAGCTTGATCTGAAAGACAAAGATCATAGCTGTCCTTCAAAACCGCAACATCCGCCGCGCGCACGGGGGGGACGACTCGCTCATCTGCGCGCCGCAGCTCCCACAGATGATGAGAGGGCATTGTAAACATAATTATTGCTGCTAATGATAACGGCAGACAGATGATGAGTTTTTTTCTCAGCTCATTTACCATTGGCAGCCATGCCAGGTGCACGGAGGGATTTTCATTCTGTTCTAAATAGTGCCGAGTCTTGTTTTTCTTGCAAAATGTGCAACAAAATGTGCAGAGCGGAACACTAGATAAACCGTGGTACTTTTTGCAGATGGAAAGGTGCATAAAAAATGGGGTTTTGTTGAAAAAAAAAAAAAAACAGGTAATGTGTGGAATTGTGTGTAAACACTAACTGATTACAGAGACCATTTAAGACAACTTTGCATTTTCTGGCTTATCCTGCACTGCTTTCACTGACAACTTGAAATCAAAATGGATCCTATTTTTTTTCTTATTGTGCAAGATTCATAAGTGCACATTGTTTCAAATAAAGAGAGAGAGAATGTTTTGTCTTTCTAATCTTTTGGCAAAACTGACTCAGTCTTTAATAGAGGGTGTTGGCTACCACCCACTTTTTCCTGGTTCTTCCCATTTGTTTTTTGTATATGGATTTCAGATGAATCATTCACATCAACCATTAAAAAAAAGTATATGAAAATCATGAAAAAGATGAAGGTACAAGACTGTGTCCTTTATAATGGATATTATAACCACGAAACATTGCAAATCACTACCAAATCTCTGGATTATATGTATAAAAACAATATTTTTTCCTGAATAAAATTCATTTATATCACATACATATTGCTTTTAGGTATACTTCCATTCAAATTCATTTTTGAAGTCTCTTATGCTCACCAAGGTATTTATTTGATCTGAAATACAGTACAAACAATAATATTGTGAAATATTAATAAAAAAAATCTGTTTGAATATTTGTAATTCATGCCTGTGATCAAAGCTGAATTTTCAGCATCATTACTTCAGTCTTCAGTGTAATTTTTCTTATTATTATCAATGTTGAATTATTAACAGTTATGCCTAATATTTTGTTGAAACCGTGATTCTTTGAATAATGGCAATCTTATTTGAAAAATAAAGCTTTTGTCACATTATAAATGAGAGCTTTAGCGTAAGTTCTACCAGGAATTTTTCTTCCACCATCCTCCCCATCCATCGGGGATAGGCTCCGCCCCTGCCTTCGTCTTCAGGCAGGATCAGCAGAACCTGCATCCCAGGATTTGGACTAAGGACGACGCTAAAACACTTCAATGAAACATGAATCATTGTTGCTCACTACTTCTTTCGTTTATTCTTTATAATAAATGCCAAGCAAACGTTCACCTGCCCTTTGAGTTTTTCTGAGTCTTTAGTGTCGCTTTTATCAATTTAATGCATCCTTGCTGAATAAAAATGATTCATTTCTTTGAATTAAAGGCACAACATGTGTTTTCTTTTCGCAGCTAGGGGTCGCTAAACTCTTCAAAACAATAACAAAGGCGTAGACTGATGACGGAGTGGAACATGGAACTCGTCGTCATGCCGATGGTCCTTATAAATTTATGGGGAAATAATTTTTATGGATGAGTGAATGTTTTTTAACATGACAGTGGTGTGAAGCAGGGCGGGGCCGAGAATCGCGGGCGTGATTACTAATGAGAGACAGAAATCAGCGGAAGTCCTGGGAATAAAGGACAGAGGACATTTCATTCTACTGAACTACTCACAAGTGCTGAAATACTCCTCATACAGGTCAGTTTGTTTGACGAATTTAAACTGTGAGATAACGCAGCGCTGTTTCACTTGCTCTAATGTTACACTGCATTTGAGTGTTGACAGTTGTGTATTAGTTTGTTGTCTGTATGAGACTTAACAGTAAGCTAGATCAACATTACAGTATCATACTGTTGATATTCTAACACTTCGTCGTGTTGAGCTTTATAACATTGATTAGTCTTATATAGCCTACATTTGCTCACCTTGTCTAATAACGTGCAAGAGCGCCGTCTCTGTCAAGTCGGAGTTTGTCGCAAAGCTCTCGTCATCTCGGAAACACCACCACGCCGATATTGATCCGCGTTTTATTTCTCCTTATGTCCCAAAGTTTGCTTGCCATGGTCCATAATGTTTGAACGAAACAACAACAGCGCGCCGCTAGACCTTACTCAGCTGTTCACATCTGTTACCATGGTTACTATGCAGCACAAGCGGAAACCAGGAATAACGCGGACATTACTGACAGGGACGGTGCACTATTTAAAATTGTGAATTTCTCTGAATTTACAAATTCTTGGAAATATTTAGGATAATGTAAGTACACAGCTGAACGAAATATATAAACGCTGTGCAAGTGGTTTTTGGATATTTTAATATAAAAATTTTACATATTGTGCCTTTAAATAAATAACAGTCAGTTACTATGGCATTCATTTTTTACAAAATTCTTTTCACTTCTGGGTCATGACTTTGGATCAATTTCCAGTGGATGCACGTTCTTCCCATCGAATATCCCGTTTCACTCTAGAACACCTCACATTACAGAAGTCAAATAGGTTGCAAATAGCATTTCATGATGACTTTAAAGTTTCCAAACTGCTGTTGAAACAGAATCTCTGATATAAGCGGCACAATATTTCTGACTGTAATACCATATACCCAAGGCGCAGTGTTATTTGTTGCGAAGGCTGTGCTCTCTTGCACACTTTAATATTGCGTTATTATTTCATCTCAGCCTTGAGATAAAAAAAAAATCTTTATTTTATTTTATGGGATTAACTGCGCGCTTTCAGGGCGTCTGGAGGTGTCTGTTATGTTTCGTTTTATTAGTGAATTATTTAGACAACACTCAACGGTAACGCCAAGGACAGAGACGCTGCAACGAGAGCCCTGCTGGCTTTTCCATTCGCCTTTTTCATTCAGTTACTTAATTTGGTTTGGTACTCTGAAACCACAGAAAGAAATTCACTATCATTCTCGTTGTGATGGCAGCAGAAAGGGGTGTGGTAACTGATTTCCCAAAGGCAAAGCATGCCGAATTGGTACATAATGATAAAGAAATATCAAAACATTAGAGTGTGGAGATTTGAAAATGGATTGGGATGAGAGTGAAAGAGACGGAGAAAAGAGCTTGTGTCTCGACGTCTGCGTTCACCGAGCTGCAACTCAACAGCCCTGAGGTCAGATTTCCACAATATTAAACACATGATTCATGTATTGATGTCATATTTACAAGATCTAATTTTCTGTTAAAGATTCTCTTTTTATATTGCCATATGGTTCAATCCTTTTTCTTCGGAGAATTTAGCTACGGTTGTGGTGTGAAAAAAAACTTCCCATCAACAATGAAATCAGACCCTAATTTCTTAAAACAACAACAACAAAAAGGAAACATTATTTTAAAGAAGAAAATATTAGGTTGAACAATGACTAAGATAAAAATTAAAAAAAACCCTGAATCATTCTGAACATTTTGCGAACCCGAATAAACTGATTCATTGAAAAGAATCGATTCATTCACAAAACCACATTTCCGAACTGAACTCCTGTCATGACCTGATGATCCACGACTGTTTTCATGTGTTGTGATAGTTGTTTGTGAGTCATTTTATAATTCACTCGTCACTGCAACTTTTTGCAACTCACTGGAACTCACAATTAGTTTTTTTCCCCTCACAATTGTGAGTTTGCATTTCACAATTCTGACTTCTTTTTCTCAGAATTGTGAGATTTAAACTCACAATTGCAAGTTATATAGTCAGAATTGGGAGATATTTTTTTCTTGCAATTGTGAATTTAGTATGTGAGTTTATTTCTCATAATTCTGACTTTTCTCAATATTGTGAGTTTATATCTCATAATTCGGACTTTTCTCAATATTGTGAGTTTATATCTCATAATTCGGACTTTCTCAATATTGTGAGTTTATATCTCATAATTCTGACTTTTCTCAATATTGTGAGTTTATATCTCATAATTCTGATTTTTCTCAATATTGTGAATTTATATCTAATAATTCTGACTTTTCTCAATATTGTGAGTTTATATCACATAATTCTGACTTTTCTCAATATTGTGAATTTATATCTAATAATTCTGACTTTTCTCAATATTGAGAGTTTATATCTCATAATTATGACTTTTCTCAATATTGAGAGTTTATATCTCATAATTATGACTTTTCTCAATATTGTGAGTTAATATCTCATAATTATGACTTTTCTCAATATTGTGAGTTTATATCTCATAATTATGACTTTTCTCAATATTGTGAATTTATATCTAATAATTCTGACTTTTCTCAATATTGTGAGTTTATATCACATAATTCTGACTTTTCTCAATATTGTGAATTTATATCTAATAATTCTGACTTTTCTCAATATTGAGAGTTTATATCTCATAATTATGACTTTTCTCAATATTGTGAGTTTATATCTCATAATTATGACTTTTCTCAATATTGTGAATTTATATCTAATAATTCTGACTTTTCTCAATATTGTGAGTTTATATCACATAATTCTGACTTTTCTCAATATTGTGAATTTATATCTAATAATTCTGACTTTTCTCAATATTGAGAGTTTATATCTCATAATTATGACTTTTCTCAATATTGTGAGTTTATATCTCATAATTATGACTTTTCTCAATATTGCGAGTTTATATCTCATAATTCGGACTTTTCTCAATATAGTGAGTTTATATCACATAATTCTGACTTTCTCAATATTGTGAGTTTATATCACATAATTCTGACTTTTCTCAATATTGTGAGTTTATATCACATAATTCTGACTTTCTCAATATTGTGAGTTTATATCACATAATTCTGACTTTTCTCAATATTGTGAGTTTATATCTAATAATTCTGACTGTAACAGACCTTATTGTAATTTATTTTCTAATTTGTTCTTGTACTTTATTTTTGATTATTTTGTGGGTTTAATTATGTATTGGGTCTGCACTGTCTGTCTTAAAATCGAGGACTCTTATTTTGACGGGTTTTTGCTGTCTTCAGAGTGAGAGGGGTTCAACAGTGGCGAACGGGAGTGTGCGCTCAATGTTATGGTTTATTTTAGTTAAAAGCTTAGTTCATAAGTTTTCCAGTTTATTAAGCACCCCCCGAAGAGGCAAAAGGTGTGTATATTTGTATGCTTTTAGTTATATTGAGTACTTTGTGTGATTATTTGTGCGCAGATAAGGATGTGAAAGGATAAGACTGTAATGCGTATTCTTTGTACTTTATTTAGCTCTTACGGTGATTTCTGAAGTGGAAAAGGTCATTTCATCGTTGTTAACGTTCAATAAAGCTTCAAGAAAATCAGCAGTAAAGTTTTGGCCATCATTCGGGCGGGGTCCGCTACAGTAAGAGCTTCACCTTCGCTGATTCACATCCCCGCTGCACGTGCTTGCTCAAGATGGTTCAACGCGATGATCATTAACGGATATCAGCACGTCGGGATCAGCGTGATGGTCTACGGAACTGGAACGCTATAAAGGTTAATTCGCTATGGAAAGGGATACTGAAGATGAAGAAATTGTAGGCTTGCTTCAGACAGAAACGGAAGGTGAAAAAGATAAAAATGGAGCAGCTAAATGTAAAGATAAAGATACATCTGAACTTCAGTGTCATGTGCAAGACAGTACAGAATTCCCTCGACGTTCAGTACGGCCACATAATCCAACAGAGAAAATGCTTGCTTACCAGAAAGATGAATGCTGTAAGAAAGAAAAAAGATTAACCAAATTGTATGAACAATGGAAATTAGATGCTCGTAAAGCAAGACATGACTTAAAATCAGACATATCCGATAAGCGGCTTGCTGAAATTGCTGACTCTCTTGAGGATAAAAGGAACTGTATTATGAAAATCTTCATTGAGATACGGGAACATATCACTCCTGCTGCTGATCTAAGACGTAAAATAGATGCATGCGAAGCCGTGACCAACGATATCATCAAAATTGTGCTTGAAAGACTAGCAACAGTAGATGGCGAGTTTGATGCAGAACAGGAAAGGGGCCGTCTGCATGGACTTTTAGCTCACAGTTATGCTCGCTCCATATATGGTTCCAGTGCTTCACAAACGAGTGTCAGCAGCCATTCTGGATCTTCTTGTACAACAAGCAAACGAGCAGATGCTGCGGCAGAGCTGGCTGCAAAAGAGACTGAATACAAGATGATGCAAATGGAAAGACAACAAAAGGAAAAAATAAGAACTCTAGAAGAGCAACTCAGAAAAGAGCTAGAAACTCAGAAATTTGAACGTGAAAGGCTCCAGGTAGAAAAGGATTTAGAGGTTGCTCGCGCCAGAGTAAAGTCATATGATGAAGAGATAAAGCAAGAGACAAATTGTCCATCAATTAAGAATGAATATGAAAGACAGAGAAATGAAATCTCCTCTACAGCACCTCAGGCATACAATGTTGTCCAGTCAACAACTCTCAGAGAAGTTTCTTACCTTGCTCAAGCAGTGCAGGACAGCATAGCCATCAACAGATTACCCATACCTGAGCCTACAGTGTTCAGTGGAGACCCAATTCAATTTGTGGACTGGAAAGCCTCATTTATGTCGCTTATAGATAGAAAGGGCATTTCAGCAGCTGATAAACTCTATTATTTGAAAAAGTATGTCAGTGGTTCAGCACACAAATATCTTGAGGGCATCTTTTATCGAAATGACGAAGAAGCTTACAAAGATGCTTGGAACAAGCTTAACCAACGATACGGCCAGCCTTTTGTCATTCAAAGAGCATTCCGTGAAAAGCTGTCTAAGTGGCCTAAAATACAGTCCAAAGATGCAGAAGGTCTGAGAGCATTTTCTGACTTCTTAAATGCCTGCCTACAAGCCATACCTCATGTTAAAGGCCTGGAAATATTAAACGACTGTGAGGAGAACCAAAAGCTGGTTCAGAAACTTCCTGACTGGGCAGCCTCCAGATGGAATCGCCAGGTCACAACATCTCTTATGGATGACAAGGAATTTCCAAGCTTTCAAGACTTCGTACATTTCATGTCAACAGAGGCAGAAATAGTGTGTAATCCTATCACTTCTTTACATGCTCTTCATGCACGTGAGTCACCTCAAGATAGAAGAATCTCAAGAGAAACGAAAAGAAACAAGGCAATTGTCTTTAAGACTCAAACAAGTGTAAACGGTGATAAACAAACAACATCTAAAGGACAATTGAAAGCGCCATGCATGTTGTGTCAAAATGACAATCATCAACTTTGTAAGTGCCCAAAATTCATGGAGAAGTCTCTTAAAGACAGAAGAACCTATGTCAAAGACAACAAACTCTGTTATGGGTGTATTAAACCAGGTCACTGTGCAAAGGAATGTCGCCGTCGTCACACATGTGATGTATGCAAATTACGACATCCCACGTGTCTTCATGATTACAACTATGAGTATAACGGAAACAGAAGGCAACCAATGTTAAGCAATGAACATGCACATGAGACTACTGATGCCATGTCGCTCAATATCACAAGTGAAGGTCATTCAGTCATTACATCTATGATTGTACCTGTATGGGTGTCTTCTTTTAAGAATCCGTCCAAGGAACAGCTGGTCTATGCTTTGTTAGACACCCAGAGTGACACAACGTTCATTGATGAAGAAATGAGTAATGTACTGCAAGTAGATACTCACCCAGTAAAACTCAAACTTACTACCATGATGGGAGATAATATGATCATTGATAGCAAAAGAGTATCTGATCTTCGTGTGAGAGCATACAATTCCTCAGTACATATTAGTCTTCCTCCAGTATACACAAAGGAGTGTATTCCTTTCAATCGTGATCACATACCAACGCAGGATACAGCAAAGAGCTGGAGTCATCTAAAGGTAATCACAGACGATATGCCACCACTTCTCAGCTGTGAAGTAGGTTTACTGATCGGCTACAACTGTCCCAGAGTGCTAGCTCCCAGACAAGTAATACTAGGTAAAGATGATGAACCTTATGCTGTTCTGACAGACTTGGGATGGAGCATTGTGGGCTGCTCCACAACAGGCATCAACGAAAAAACAGCTGTCAGTCTTTGTCACAGAATGACCACAAAGGAGATGCCAGCTTTGACACCTGTGGATGCTATCCGTATGCTTGAGTCAGACTTTAAGGATGTCACTGCAGAGGACAAGACAATCTCTCAAGATGATATCATGTTCTTAGACAAACTCAAAGAAGGCATAAAGAAAAATGCTCAAGGACATTATGAAATGCCACTTCCATTCAAACTACGGCCATACTTACCTGACAACAGAGAGCTTGCTAAAGTCAGACTCAATCATTTGAACAAGAAGTTCTGTAGAAATGAGAAATACAAGACAGACTACATTACTTACATGAAGGACCTCATTGAGAGAGGCGATGTAGAAATGGTGAGTGATGACGGGACTGATGGTGAAAGGTGGTACATACCACACCATGGCATCTACCATCCAAAGAAGCCAGACAAGCTACGGGTCGTCTTTGACTGCTCAGCGAAATTTAAAGGTACAAGTCTCAATGAACATTTGTTACCAGGACCAGATATGATAAACAATCTCACAGGTGTCCTTGTAAGGTTCAGAAGGCATCCTGTAGCAGTAACATGTGACATCGAGAAAATGTTTCACCAGTTCCATGTCCAAGAAAATGATCGGAATTACCTGCGCTTCTTATGGTGGAAAAACGGAGACACAAATTCAGCACTTCAAGATTACCGAATGAAAGTGCATCTTTTCGGTGCAGTGTCTTCGCCCGGTTGCGCAAACTATGGTTTAAGATATCTAGCCAGTGAGTATAGTGAAACATACTCATTAGCTGCTCAGTTCATCATTAGAGACTTTTATGTTGACGATGGTGTCACAAGTGTAGAGACAGTAGAAAAGGCCATTCAGTTGACAAAAGAAGCACGAGAGTTGTGTGCAAAAGGTGGTCTTCGACTTCACAAGTTCATATCAAATGACCGCACTGTTCTGCAGAGTATACCAGCATCAGAATGTACTGTAAACTTTGAAACAAAGGATCTTACCTTCAATGATATGCCGCTTGAGAGAGCTTTGGGAATTCATTGGAACATACAGAGTGATAGCTTCAAATTCCACATCCCATTAAAAGGTCAACCTACAACACGTCGTGGCATACTGTCAAACGTTGCTTCCATATATGATCCTTTGGGCTTTGTAGCTCCATATGTTCTCAATGGTAAGAGGATCCTTCAAGAAATGTGTCGTCGAGGTACAGGCTGGGATGATCCGCTTTCCCCTATGCTCAGCCCACGGTGGGAGAAGTGGCAGAACGACTTTGTCAATCTGGAAAAGGTGAACATACCACGATGTTATGTACCTGCCAAATTCGGTAAGGTTGTGAAAACAGAAATACATCATTTCTCTGATGCAAGTACCTGTGGTTACGGTCAATGTTCTTACCTGAGAATGATCAATGAGAAGGATGAGATTCATTGTACTTTCCTTATTGGCAAAGCCCGGGTCACTCCTGCAAAGATTACAACAATACCGAGACTAGAGTTGACGGCAGCTGTGGTATCAGTGAGAATGAGCAATATGCTCAGAGAAGAACTTGACCTCACCAATGTCAATGAGTTTTTCTGGACTGACTCTAAAGTGGTCTTAGGATACATAAATAATGATGTCCGCCGTTTTCATACATTTGTAGCCAATAGAGTCCAGAAAATACGCCAAAGCACTGAGCCAAGGCAATGGTCGTACGTCCCAACGGATGAAAACCCAGCAGACAATGCTTCAAGAGGGAGAACAATAGATGAACTGCTTTCATCCAACTGGTTCTCTGGTCCCCCATTCTTGTGGAGGAAAGAAGTAGTGACCTCCAGTGTTGTACCAGAACTCCCAGTAGGAGATCCAGAAGTAAAAAGAGTTCAGACGTTTCAGACAGAGACCAAAGAAAGAAAGGATTTTGTAGACCATTTGTCTAAGTTCTCGTCTTGGTCTAAGGCCGTCAAAGCCACTGCACGCCTCCTGAGATGGATTAAAAAAGATAAAACTAATTCATCTGCTTCCGTAAGTGAACAAGAGGATGCGAAGTGCTTGATTCTAAAAGGAGTACAAAGACAAGTGTATCAGAAAGAAATAGATGTTCTGAAACAAGGGAAACATCTTCCAGAGCATAATAAACTCCATCACCTGGATGCTTTCTTGGATACGGATGGTATAATCAAGGTGGGAGGAAGATTAAGTCACTCCTCATGCACTCACTCTTTCAAGCACCCACTAATCCTTCCCAAAGATCATCATATAACCAAGTTGATAATTGCACATTACCATGAAGGTGTAAAGCATCAAGGAAAGGGTTTCACAATTAATGAAATCAGGTCTTGTGGCTATTGGATACCTGGAATAAACAGAGCAGTCACATCTTACATTCGCAACTGTGTAACCTGTAGAAGACTGAGAAAATCAGTAGAAGGACAGAGGATGAGTGATCTTCCTACTGAACGGGTAGAGCCTTCCCCACCATTTGTCTATTGTGGTATGGATTGCTTTGGTCCTTTCATGACTAAAGAAGGGAGAAAACAGCACAAAAGGTATGGTCTGCTTCTAACATGCTTTTGTTCAAGAGCCATTCATATCGAAATGTTAGAAGATATGTCCACAGATGCATTTATTAACAGTCTACGGTGCTTCATTGCAATTAGAGGCTCAGTACGGCAGATCAGATGTGACCAAGGTACCAATTTTGTAGGTGCAAAAAATGAACTGAACGCAACGTTAAAGGAACTTGACTCGGAAAGGCTCACTGCTTTCCTTGCAGATAAACAGTGTGATTTTGTTCTGAATGCTCCCCATTCCAGTCATGCAGGTGGTGTATGGGAGCGACAAATCAAAACTGTACGGAGTGTTCTTGATGCTACCATCGCCCTGTCATCAGGCAGGCTCAATGAGGCTTCATTGCGCACTTTGTTTTATGAAGCCATGGCAATAGTCAATAGTCGCCCCCTTACAGTAGATAACCTAAATGACCCCAGGAGTTTAGAACCGCTCACACCCAACCATCTGATTACCATGAAAGCCACCACAGCCCTACCTCCACCAGGAAAGTTCATAAGGGAGGATGTTTATGCGAAAAAGAGATGGAGACGTGTACAGTACCTTACTGAACAATTTTGGTGTAGATGGAAAAAGGAGTACCTACACAACATTACTGTTCGCCAATGCTGGCATGCTCCAAAAAGGAATTTTCAAATTGGTGACATAATCATAGATTCAGATGAGACTGCACCGCGAAACGAATGGAGATTAGGACGGATAATAAGTACTGTAACTAGCCCAGATGGACTAGTAAGGAAAGTCACCATAGCACTTGGTGACAAGAAATTGAACAAGAAAGGAGAACGAATCAACAAGGTCTCAATAGTAGAGAGACCGGCACAGAGGTTGGTCTTGTTGGTGGAGGCGGAGTGAACCAACCTTTGAAAGGACTTTATTACGCTTTGCATGCATGCACGGGGGTTGTTGTCTGTGAAATTATTAATGTTTGAAAGGGAATTATAATTTGGTGGGAGTGTAACAGACCTTATTGTAATTTATTTTCTAATTTGTTCTTGTACTTTATTTTTGATTATTTTGTGGGTTTAATTATGTATTGGGTCTGCACTGTCTGTCTTAAAATCGAGGACTCTTATTTTGACGGGTTTTTGCTGTCTTCAGAGTGAGAGGGTTCAACAGTGGCGAACGGGAGTGTGCGCTCAATGTTATGGTTTATTTTAGTTAAAGCTTAGTTCATAAGTTTTCCAGTTTATTAAGCACCCCCCGAAGAGGCAAAAGGTGTGTATATTTGTATGCTTTTAGTTATATTGAGTACTTTGTGTGATTATTTGTGTGCGCAGATAAGGATGTGAAAGGATAAGACTGTAATGCGTATTCTTTGTACTTTATTTAGCTCTTACGGTGATTTCTGAAGTGGAAAAGGTCATTTCATCGTTGTTAACGTTCAATAAAGCTTCAAGAAAATCAGCAGTAAAGTTTTGGCCATCATTCGGGCGGGGTCCGCTACACTGACTTTTCTCAATATTGTGAGTTTATATCTCATAATTATGACTTTTCTCAATATTGCGAGTTTATATCTCATAATTCGGACTTTTCTCAATATTGTGAGTTTATATCACATAATTCTGACTTTTCTCAATATTGTGAGTTTATATCACATAATTCTGACTTTTCTCAATATTGTGAGTTTATATCACATAATTCTGACTTTTCTCAATATTGTGAGTTTATATCTCATAATTCTGACTTTTCTCAATATTGTGAGTTTATATCTCATAATTCTGACTTTTCTCAATATTATGAGTTTATATCTCATAATTCTGACTTTTCTCAATATTGTGAGTTTATATCTCATAATTCTGACTTTTCTCAATATTGTGAGTTTATGTCACATAATTCTTACTTTTCTCAATATTGTGAGTTTATATCTCATAATTCTGACTTTTCTCAATATTGTGAGTTTATATCTCATAATTCTGACTTTTCTCAATATTGCGAGTTTATATCTCATAATTCTGACTTTTCTCAATGTTGTGAGTTTATATCTCCTAATTCTGACTTTTCTCAATATTGCGAGTTTTTATCTCATAATCCTGACTTTTCTCAATATTGTGAGTTTATATCTCAAAATTCTGACTTTTCTCAATATTGCGAGTTTTTATCACATAATTCTGACTTTATAACTCACAATTGCAACTTTATATCACACAATTCTGAGGGAAAAAGTTATAATTGTGAGATAAAAACCACAAGTTTTTGTGTTTGTTCCACACTTATTAGTATTCCAAAGTATTCTAAAGTATTTAGATTAAGTTACTAAACTTGAGTAATGTAACGAAATACGTTACAAATTACATTTTAAAGCATGTATTTTGTAATCTGTAGCGAAATACATTTTAAAAGTAACCTACCCAGCCCTGCAAAGGAGTATACTTTGAAAGGCTTGCGGGCTCAACTGTGTGCGAAATGGTGCGGAACACAGAAAATGAAGTAAACCCTTCCTTGTTTCCACTGTCAATATCTTGTTTCGAGTCATTTGTGAATGCCTTGTTGTTCCTGTCTGTTACTTTTGCTTTGAAACATGATGTCAACATTACGACAGTTAGCCATTGTCCGTCTACGGTCGACGACTTCCGCCTGTGCTACTTTCAGATTTTAAAATGCAAAAGGTGCTCCTGAGCAAAAATAAAAAGTGCCCTAATTCCTGTTCAAAAGGTCGCTGTGATGAGTTATTGGGGAGTAAGCAGCTGAAAGCTATTCCCTTGTTAGATTTGACAGAGAGGCTGTCATTTCTCCCTTTAAAAATAGTGGGAAGTAATAAATGGTCATTTGTGAATGTGTTAGCTACCGGCGGAAAGAGCTCCGCAGCTCTGACTGCCTCCTGTGAGTTTAACACGGTGAAATATTGTCCCCATCGTCCGACGAGTGCTAGACGTTTTTGTCGAGATCAGCGGAAATGCAGCAGTTTTTCCCTGACGTACTATTAGCAGTGAAAAGTTTTGATAATTAATTAAGAGGTTACTTTTCAGTCCATTCATGATCCATACTTCCATAACGTGACATAAAAAAAATAAGGGCGGGGCTTGATTTTATTCACTGAGAACCGATTGGCTCATGAACAGTGGCAATTAATAATATTATATAAATAAATATATATTATATATTATATAAATATAATATTATATATTTTAATATATAGAATATAATATAATTTATATAATATATAATATATATAATATAATATTATATAATAATAATTATATAATATAATATTATATAAATAAAATAAATAAATTAACTGCCTTTTGGATAAAAACAACTGCCAAATGCATAAATGGTAAGTGTCAATTTTGATGTAACCTTGATTGTAAATAAAATGCAAGCTTATGCAGTCACATAAAATGTTTAGAATGGATGAGATTTAAAGGTTATGTAAATGTACCGAGCATTCGAATGTAGATCATGCCAGTTCGAGCTTAAATTGATCAAAAGTTATAAAACAGACATCTATAATGTTACAAAAGATTCCTATTTCACATAAACGCTGCCTTTTTAAAAACGTTTTATTCATCAAAGAATCCTGAAAAAAAATATTAGCACTGTTTTTAACATTGATGATAAATGTTTCTTGAGCAGCAAATGATTAAAATGATTTCTGATGGATCACGTGACACTAAAAGTTTTTTTTTTTTTAGTTTGTTTGTTTGTTTTAAGAAAGCATCAATATTTGCCATAGAAGAAATATAGTACTGTAGAGCATGGTTATTTTTAGAAACTTCAACCCAATCAGATTTTAGAACCTGAACTATCCGTTTTAGAACAGACATTTGGACAGATTTATATCACATACATATTCAAATCCAACCTCCCCCTGATATTTAATTGGCATTGTGGGTCTTACCCAGGTGGCTTAGCTGTGGATCTTCGGATGCTCCAGACTCGGGCATCAATGTGACAGTTTCAGGTGGAGAACACTATTATTAGTTTACCTCTCAGCCATGGCATTTTATCACTGTTGCATCTGATGGTCTCGCTGCTTTAAAAAAGAGAGGAAGTTGTGCATCTCAATCCGCCCGTTCATATTTCATAGGCCACGGTGTCATAAATACAGGGAGCGCGGCTGACCTGAGCTATTAGTTACACACCTCCAATGGGTGTGCGACATTTTGTCTCTGGCAGGCACACGTTTTCCACGAAGTCACGCGGAACAAGATCCTAGATACGCTGAGAAATACGTGGGCAAGCAAACAGCAATGCAGAACTTTGTACGAATAAGTACACGCACACAAAGCATGGCCCGAGGTGGGAAAGAGAAGTCGAAGAGGGACAAATGACGAAAGTAATACAACATAAACCTCCAGCAAGGAGTAAAGAAAAAAAACGTTATATATCTGGCGAGACTTGCGCTCCAGTCAGCTGTCTGAGAGGGTTGCGGGAGGGCAGCGTGTGGAGTCGAAACAGCAGGTCAGATTGTAGGTCAATAGTGAGTTGCACTACAGAGACTTTCGCTTTTCCCTCAGCGTGTCTCATAAGTTCTGGTCACACACAACTTGCCTTTCGCTTTCTGTCACTCTTATGCCATGGAGAGTAAATGTGTGTTAGTCTGATACACAATCACTCAACAAAGATATAAAGTCTTTATGTCATACAGGGCTGCCGTCTCGCGAAGCCACGCTTTTCTGCATCAAGTCTGGTTGTTTGCAGACAGGGCTGGGTAGGTTACTTTTAAAATGTATTTCACTACAGATTACAAAATACATGCTTTAAAAAGTCATTTGTAACGTATTTCGTGGCATTACTCGAGTTTAGTAACTTAATCTAAATTCTTTGGAATACTAATAAGTGTGGAACAAACACAAAAAAGGTCATTGCTAAAGTTTTTATCTCACAATTCTGACTTTTTCCCTCAGAATTGTGTGATATAAAGTTGCAATTGCGAGTTATAAAGTCAGAATTATGAGATATAAACTCACAATATTGAGAAAAGTCCGAATTATGATATAAACTCACAATATTGAGAAGTCAAAAATATGAGATATAATTCTGACTTTTCTCAATATTGTGAGTTTATATCTCCCAACTGCAAATGCAAACTCACAATTGTGTGGGGAAAAACAAAGAGTGAGAAAAAGTTGCAGTGACGAGTGAATTATAAAATGACTCACAAACAACTATCATAAAACATGAAAACAGTCGTGGATCATCAGGACATGACAGGACAGTTAAGTTGACATTTGGGCATTTTTTAAAATAAATTCAGTCATTTTGTCTTGTTCAGGAAAGTATTAAATAAAAATAACAACATTTTATGATCCCTCTTAAAAGTATTAAAATGTTGATGAAACTTAACTCCACTTTTTCAGACTGTCAGAGTCAGAGAATCACCGATTGCTGTTTAAATGACATTAAAATTCAAAGAAATCACTTTGGTAATCTAAAATACTTTTCAGATGTAACTGTAATCTGATTACCACCCATTTAAAATGTCACTGTAATGAAATACAGTTACTCAAATTTTGCAGTTACTTGTATTTCGTTACTCCCCAACCCTGTTTGCAGATTAATCTGGCCATGTGTTCAATGTATGGAGGCCTGCAAAACATTAAACAGATAATTGAGAGATACAGTTCAAAATAAGAAATAAAATAAGACAAACATTGTCAAAACGATCCCCGTTCACAAACGCTGTATTATTCACGCCAGGCCAGTAGTTGGCGATATTAGTTTGTAAAGAAATGGGCGTTTTCACAAATGAACATTTTTGTAGTTTACGCAGAGATGATGCGGTTTTGTTTTCAAAAACTTGCACAATGAAACCCGTTTACAAAACGCAGATGTCGTGGAAATGAACAGCCAGAAATGTAATGTTACCTCCCCCTTAGTATCACTGATATACTATTATATTTTTTGTTAATATTCTGATTTAGATTTTATTTTCATATATTCCGTTTTCACTTTAATTTTAGGCCTAGTCCACACGTACACTGGTTTTCCTTGACATGCTAAAATGCAAAAACACGCTTTGAAGTGCATGCCAGACCAACAGGTGGCGATATATCCCTGACCGTAAAGCCTTGTTGATCAGTCAGAAGCCTGGGAAAAAGGTTATTACTGGGGCACGTTCAAGCTCAAACCGGTGCACAACGTTTTGTTACGGTTTCCGGGTTGAACGGCATGTAAACGGTGCAACGGGGTTTGAGATGCGTCAAAAATGTCAGCCCAATCAGCAGCAACATGTATATAAACCACACGGTATTAAAGAGACAGCTCACAATGGGCCCAAGTGAAGTCGTTTACAAATGCGTCCGCTGCAGCTCGGCACTTAACAACTCAAGATATTAGAAGACGTGTTTGTCGTGAGAATTTTAAAGCAAAAATATAGCATATCAACATGATGATGTTTATATTTTTAGCTTCATTGGAAGGCAGAGAACACAAAGAATGGCCTTCTCAGCTGCCATAGTTGCAGCTCTTGCGTCATCAGAACAGGGTGTTCAACGCACCACCGTTTCCGTTTAAAAAATATTTTGTCAGGGCTGAACGTAGCCCTGGTTTCAGTTCCGACGCCACAAGACACAATCTACTCTGTTAAAAATTTTCCTGTTAAAAAACAGTAAAGAACTGGCAGCACGGTTGCCAGCAAGATACTGTAAAATAACAGTATCTTACTGTTTGTGAAATTTACAGTTGGCTACTGTTTATTAAAAAACAGTAAAGAACTGGCAGCACGGTTGCCAGCAAGATACTGTAAAATAACAGTATCTTACTGTTTGTGAAATTTACAGTTGGCTACTGTTTATTAAAAAACAGTAAAGAACTGGCAGCACAGTTGCCAGCAAGTTACTGTTAAATTAACGGTGTCTTCCTGTTTGTGAAATTTACAGTTGGCTACTGTTTATTAAAAAACAGTAAAGAACTGGCAGCACGGTTGCCAGCAAGATACTGTAAAATAACAGTATCTTACTGTTTGTGAAATTTACAGTTGGCTACTGTTTATTAAAAAACAGTAAAGAACTGGCAGCACGGTTGCCAGCAAGATACTGTAAAATAACAGTATCTTACTGTTTGTGAAATTTACAGTTGGCTACTGTTTATTAAAAAACAGTAAAGAACTGGCAGCACAGTTGCCAGCAAGTTACTGTTAAATTAACGGTGTCTTCCTGTTTGTGAAATTTACAGTTGGCTACTGTTTATTAAAAAACAGTAAAGAACTGGCAGCACGGTTGCCAGCAAGTTACTGTTAAATTAATGATGTCTACCTGTTTGTGAAATTTACAGTTGGCTACTGTTTATTAAAAAACAGTAAAGAACTGGCAGCACGGTTGCCAGCAAGTTACTGTTAATTTAACGGTGTCTTCCTGTTTGTGAAATTTACAGTTGGCTACTGTTTATTAAAAAACAGTAAAGAACTTGCAGCACGGTTGCCAGCAAGATACTGTAAAATAACAGTATCTTCCTGTTTGTGAAATTTACAGTTGGCTACTGTTTATTAAAAAACAGTAAAGAACTGGCAGCACGGTTGCCAGCAAGTTACTGTTAAATTAATGATGTCTACCTGTTTGTGAAATTTACAGTTGGCTACTGTTTATTAAAAAACAGTAAAGAACTGGCAGCACGGTTGCCAGCAAGTTACTGTTAATTTAACGGTGTCTTCCTGTTTGTGAAATTTACAGTTGGCTACTGTTTATTAAAAAACAGTAAAGAACTTGCAGCACGGTTGCCAGCAAGATACTGTAAAATAACAGTATCTTCCTGTTTGTGAAATTTACAGTTGGCTACTGTTTATTAAAAAACAGTAAAGAACTGGCAGCACGGTTGCCAGCAAGTTACTGTTAAATTAACGGTGTCTTCCTGTTTGTGAAATTTACAGTTGGCTACTGTTTATTAAAAAACAGTAATGAACTGGCAGCACAGTTGCCAGCAAGTTACTGTTAAATTAACGGTGTCTTCCTGTTGGTGAGATTTACAATTGGCTACTGTTTTTGCAAATACAGCAAAAAACTGTTTCTACATTTTACAGTAAAATTCTGAGAAACGCATTTATAGTTTGTGGATGTTTATTTTCAGCTCTTCACAAAAGGGCATATTTACAGGGTTTCAGTGTAAATAATACAAATATATTACATGGTATTGTATAAGCTATTGAGTCATGCACTGCTAGCAAAAAGGATTCAGTGTTTAAATGTACCTAATGTTAAAAAAAATATCAGAAGAAAAACAGTTGAGAATCCATGCGTGCTAACTGGAGTCTTCTGTTCTGAAAATACTGTAAAGTACTGATTTATTTCCTTCGAGCAGTAAATACGGTTAAATGCTGTTACATTTTGTCTACGTCATTTCACAAAAAAAAAAAACGGTAAAGTACTGCTTTTGAACGGAACAGGATTATACTGTTGAAAATATGCCGTAAATGAACAGCAATTTCTAACAGTGTACGGTTTCACCGTCTACATGACAACACTGTAACTGGAGTTTCTACAAATCTTTACGCTGTCAAAAAAGTTCGGTTTCAGTGAGCAGATACTGCGTTTTTGAAATGACCCGTGTTTGTGTGGACAGGACATTGGTTAAAGCAGTAACTTGAGTGTTTTTGTAATTTTATAATTTTTTTTATTTGGTTTTAGTTATTTTAGTTAAACTAAATGAGAAATGTTGCTTTTGCAACTAGTTTAAATAAAATGAGTGAGTTATATTTATGGATTATTATTAGTTTTTATACATTTTTTGCTACATCTATCTTTCTGAGCATCACTCAGGAAGTGTTACAAGCACTCGTGAAATCAATCTTTTCAAATACACATTGCTTCTGAATACCATTAATATAAATGCTTTAAGATGCATTTAATTTGATTTATTAATCTCTTAATTTTAAAATCCCCGTCGATACTGAGCCAATTTCATCAGTAGATTCTAAAAAGACTTTTGAAAGAAGTGTCTTCTGCTCCCCAAGGCTGCGTTTATTTGATCAAAAATACAGTAAAAACATGAATATTATGAAATATTAGTACAGTTTGAAATATGAGTTTTTAATTCAAAGGTGAATTTTCAGCATCATTACTCCAGTCTTCAGTGTCACGTGACCCTTCAGAAATCATTTTAAAATACTGATTTGCTGCTCTAGACACAGTTCAGACCATTATCAATGTTAAAAACAGTTGTGCTTAAAATTTTTATAGATACAGTGACCCATTTTTTTCAGGATTCTTTGAATAGAAAGTTACAAAAAACAGCATTTTGTCCCTTTTTTTCTCGATAACGCATCCTCGTTGAAGTATTAGTACATTGAAGTAACTTCTTAATTTATGAGTTGTTGCTTAGACTGTTATGTTTGCTCACTTTTCTTACTCAATATATTTGCAGTAAATTATTGAAATGATTCTCACTTATTTCTCTCTATAATAAAAGTCCCACCCCTAATATCACCCGCAACCGACTATAAGAAGCAAATCATGTCTGTATTTCAGTCATTTTAAAAAAAGACAAAAAACTGCACTCATGAAACCCTTTCACGGAGTATTTAAAGCTAAAGTCTAGTTATTTACAAGTAGCTGGAGTGACTTTTTTCTTCAGGAATCAGTCAACAAGTTACTTTCCTTTCAAAGCAGGCAAGCAGAACTGTCGGCTCATCACCCTTCAATTAAACCCGTGACCACCTGAAAATCCTCGATTGACATTTCCTCCCATGATTGTGTCTCATCCATTTTTTAATTGTGCTCATTCTCTCTCGGCCGTTCCCATGAGGTGGGTGGACCGCAGTGGTGGCCACTGTCATTCGTCAGGGATGACAGGAGAGAGAGAGAGAGAGAGAGAGAGAGAGAGAGTGGCACCATGCCACTTCCAAAGCGAGTGCTGATGTGTCAGTCTTATCACACAGCCGAGCGCTCTGGAGGCGACATCCTCCACTGAATCAGTGACATTTCACGGACGGTGCAAATCTATCCGTCTTTGTCAAGCGTCCCTTCATCCTCGCACAAGCACACATCGTTTTCGCATTCCAGGAGTTAGCATATTGATCACGGCAGAGTCGCTGAAGTGTGGAAGCCATTTTTTTCCTCTCTTTTTTTTGGGCTAAAATGGACACCTTTAGTCTACTGGTCACTGTCAGTTTCCGGTGAGGTGCGTTTTAATCCCGCTGTGTGGGTGGTCTGGGTCACGGGTGTCACAGCGTGTTGGTATGCTGAATGGAGGAAAGGTTTTTATTCAAAGCCCTTTTCTCTTTATTCAAACCCTGCGATGCAATGTTTTCCTGACTTCATGTGGAACGCTGAGCTTTGTGAATGGAAAAGTTTTTGAACTTCGTAATTATTGTACATGCCCAACACGGATGAGGAGGACCTGAGGTCAGGAACGAACTCTCTTCACTGCAAAAAAGTGTTTAATTAAAGCCTCGTTCAACCAAAAATCCTCAAAACAAGACACAATTACTCGAAAAGCAAACAATGCATAAGATATTTAAGGATAGTTGAAAATAAAAATTCTGTCATTAACCCACCCTCATGTCATTCCAAACCTGCATGACTTTTTCTTTCTGCAAAACACAAAGAACATGTATATAATAATATAATTAATGAAAGTAATATAATATAACTAATATTCAAATTCTTTAATTTTGTTTTAGTATCCTATATAGATGGATTTTACAATAAGGTCCCATTAGTTAACGTCTGGTAATGCATTATGTAACATTAACAATGAGCGACACATTTGTTACAGTATTCATTCAATATTAACATTAGTTCATAAAAACTGTTAAATATGCTTTATATTAAATATTCTTCATTGTTAGTTTATGTTAACAAATGTAGTTTGCTATTGTAACTATTGTAAAGTTCATGAATGAATCAAAAAAAATGGTTCAGTAAATGATTCAATGATTCACTCATAAAGACAGTCATGTTTAGTGCATTAGTGCTTTTCAATGAATCAGTTCAGTTTATGATATGTTTTCTGAACAATTTGTTTGAATGAATATGTGTATATACAGTGTTAGAGAGTAGCTAGTACATGTAACGGTGTTACGTAATTTAATGAAAAATTAAATGTGACTAATTCATTACAGTTACTGAGCAAAAATGTGTAGTTAAATTACACTTACTTATGAAAATGTTAATGATTACAAAGGGAGGTACACTTGAATGATTAACCGTTGAAAAGATTTTTTTAGAAATTTAGAAATGTAATCAAAAAGTAATCAGTTACATTACTTTAATAAACTTACACCATGTGACGAGCAGGGCGGGCGAGAGCCGCGAGGGAACGGCGCGAGGCCGGTGACACAAGTGATAATGAGCGTCAGCTGCTCGACACACCGGTCTCGTATCTCTCACGGAGGAGCTCCGGAAGCATAAAAGAGCAGCGACGACAGTGAAGGACGAGAGAGGACAAGGCCTGGACTTTATGTTGTGTTTTTTTTGTTTGTGTGGGCGGCAGTCGCCGTGAGGGAACTCGCCGCCCTTTTACTTTCATTTTTTTGTTTGTTTATTTATTATTAAAGTACGTTGAACGTTCGCTGGTTCCCGCCTCCTTCTTCCCGCACTCAGTGAACACCGTTACACACTACTTATAACATTTTAAATAACTTGTAATCTGTAACCGATTACATTTCCAAAGTAACCTTCCCAAACACACACACACACACACACACACACACACATATATATATATATATACATATGTAGAAAGAAACTGAATTATAGGAAGTTGTATGCGTCAAGCAGTAAAACCAAGTTTTTTTTGTAGCTGTTATGCATTTTTAGGAGTGAAGGTAGTTCTTGCTTGAATGCATATTTGAAGGCCCAAATTATGGTTTGTGAACAGTGGATCTCAGATTTACAGCTCATTTGCCATGTGTGTGCAACCAAGCCAGTGATGTCAGGCTGCTTTGCCTTAATGATATCTTGGCACATGTATTCAACATAATCACAACACCATATTTTTAACCATCCTGTCTCACGCTGAAAAACATGTTAGCGCTTGTCACATTCAGCAAACTATTATTCTTACACCCAAATTACAATTTACATTTAAATTGCATTATGATTATTTTAAAATGATTCATAACTTAAGCAAAAGATAATGGGTTTTTAGTTTTAGTTTTTAACCACATTTTTAGCTAAATAATTACAGGCTTATTGTAGGATCGCGAGTTCCCCGCTGTGCATTTTAAATGATTACGCTTCGAAATTAAACTATTAGAATACAAGTTCCACACTGTAATGGTATCTGCTACTTTATTATTTTAACAGCAGAGCAGATATCCCGTACACAGCCCACAAATTACAGCTAAAAATGGAAATGCGCTGTATTGATTGGTTAGTCTATTAATTAGATTATGTCTCAGGAGAAGAAATCTGTCCTAAAATTAGAGCGTTTCATGCTCTGCTGCCGTTCTGGGCGGATACTCCCTCTGATAAAGCAGCACAGGGGATTGCAACATCTGTACTCTGTAATGTTGGGGTTAACTTGTGCTGTGATTGCATATGCAAAATCCACCACCAGGTGTGACACTGACACAGCTGCTGACACGCAAGCCGCGATATACCCCAAGCAAGACAAAGCATGGGAATACAAGAGATGCAAAGCGTCGTGCTCAAGAGCCTTGCGGTTGTAGTCAGGCTATGTGTGAGTCCTATGCAAAAAGCGTGAATGAGAGGCCTGCAAATCGATAGGGACAGGGGATGTGGTGTCTGGCAAATCCAGTGGCGGCTGACATGTTCTTGGTGTAATCTCCTTCATTGTGCTGCAAGAGGGAAGATTATCCTCTGCTGACTGGCTGCTAAAAGGTTTCCCGCTCTCAGAACGCTTCCAGAAGGGGCGAGAGAACGGCGCGCAAAACCTTGCGTTCTTCCCCTCCTTCCCTGTCAAAGTCCGGATTATGCGGAAAAATTATCCCCTCTGCCTCTCAATAAAATCTATTCTTATACGCCCTCGCCTTTCACGGAATATCATTGGATTTGTGACACAGGATCTCCGTTCGCTAATTTCGTCAGGTTGCAAAGCAAGAGTGGGATTAGCTGGACTCTTGATGCGCTTCTACACACTGTAAACCCTAACTCTCAGAATAATTCATTGGTTTGAGTTGGGCAAACTCAAATTAAACAAATTAGCTCAATCAAAATAACTTTTTTGAGTATTTAGAACTTTCTTTCAAGTTCAAAAATGTCGCTTTTTAGGTAATCTGAACTCTTTCGTTGTTTTGAGTTTTATGAACGTGTTTCTTTTAATTTAGACAAACTTAAATTTACCTGAAACTGAGCTGGGATTTCTATTTCCCAGCATGCTTTGCTATGACACTCGAAAGGGAAAATAAATGTGAAAATTAAGTTATATAATGCTATTTTGTGCTAGGTTAATGTTAAGTGGGGGATTTAGCAGTGTTTATGCTTTTGCTATATCAATTTAGAAGAGTTTTTGTCATGTGGTTCCCATTATGGTGACGAGTGGAGCATGGGCATAGTTTGAGAACAGGTATTTCATAAATGTTCTACATTGCCATACTCTTTCAGCAATTGACCCTTTGCAAAACCCGCCCCCTGTTTGTATGTCCGACAATCCATGCGCTCTCACGCCACACATCATGTTCTCCCGCAGTGAAAAATACATCGCGGAGCAAAGAGGACGCCGAAAACGTATGAAACAGTTTCATGTTTAAAATATTGTAATTTTTTAAAGAAGTTTAAACAGTAAATAGCGTCGAGTGTGTCTTTAATGTGTCGTGACAGATCGCTGTAGCTCCTTCAAGATCATCTCTTCATACTAGTTCATTTATAGCATCAAATAAACATGAATGAACATCAGAAGGAATCAGAAGGAAATTTCTACTACTAAACCGAATAACATAAAAAAAAAACGGAGAATGTTCGGCCACCGAAATGATTCGGCCGAAAAAAATTAAAAAAAAAAAAAAAAAAAGGTCCGAAAAATATTAAGGCCGATATAAAAAATTTGAATGATGACGTTAAGTTTTTAATTTTTTTTTTAATTTACGTTTTTTTAAACGTTTTTTCGCGTTTATATTTCCGGCGGGCGCGCGTGGGCGCGCGTAACCCGCGCGGAAAACCGCGCGCAAAACGGGCGGGACGTTTTTGCGGTGCGGCGCGCGGCGCGGCGCGGCTGTGCGCCTTCAAGATAAAACATCTCAAACTTTTCACTCAACTTTTCAGCCACAAGAACCATCATGTGACAAGAACCAATCCAAGACAAACACGGAAATCGTAACAAAACACAGCAAATCACAGCCGAACAGGGGGGTGTCAGCTGTCATATGGTAGTGGGGCTATTATAAATCTCTAAAAATCCCTTGCTGAAAAAGCCTTGCTAAAAATCCCTTGATCTTCTTTCTGCAACATAGCAACACGGGTTCATGGTTGCATAGCAACGACACGACGCACAGAAGAAGGACGGAGCTTCCAGAACGCTTGCAAAAACGCGAGGCCGCGGCGGCACGGCGCTTTTTTAGGGCTTTAGCGTGAGTATGTTATTGTCTAGGACAGTTTATTATTTGTTTTATTTTTTTGTTTCATTTTTTTTTTTTTTTTTTGCTATGCATTTGTGTTTGTTGTTGTTGTAGACACACAGAGTTTTCTTTCAGTCAGCAGTCGTTATAGGGCTATATTCAAGAAGCTTCAAAATTCAAAGATTTTTTTAATTTTTTTAATTTTTTTTTTTTTTTTAATTTATTAATTTATTTTTTTTTTGTGCTTTGTTTGTGCTTTGTATAAATAAATGCTGGAAAAAAAAAAAAAAAAATTTTTTTTTAAAATTATTTTTTATATTTTTTTTTATTTTTTATTAAATTCTCTGAAAAAATAAACACAAAAAAATAAAATTTTTTTTATTAATTAATTATTGTAATGAAAAAAAAAAAAAAAAAAAAAAAAAAAAAAAAACGAACACCGCATTTCGTATTCGGCCTTCGGCCTTCGCCAAGCATTATCATATTATTCGGGCTTCGGGCTTCGGGCAAGAATTTTCATTTCGGTGCATCCCTAAACATATCAATCTAAGATGTCTGCGCTGATAGACTCGTACATATAGCGCATTGGATTGAGTTCGAGTCCTGGCTCATGGACCTTTTCTCATGAGCCAGAAACTTATATATATATACAAGTTAAGATTTCATGATACTTTTAAGTTTAATGTATGAATTAACTTGCTCAAAAATTTCAAGTTAACAGTAATTAAAATGTATGAGTACAAAATTGAAATCATGACATGGAAAGATGATTTAGAGGACTCACTCCCACATTTAAATGCGGTTGTCACTCCTGTAACTTAACAGTGTGTATGCCATAGACACTGAAGGGGAAAAGTCCCTCTCAATAATTAGAAATGGCCTAACAGTGCTCATCAATGTCAAAATGATTGGGATGGCCAAATCAATCTTACGGTTCACAGAAGACAAGTACGAATTCCAACGTGAAACTTTTAGCAGTGGAAAAGTATGTGGTAAGATGTAAGAAGCCAAACATTTAATATTTTACAGAAGAAATGTTCAGCAATCAACAGTAACATACTACCAAACATTTTTTGAATTGAAATGTTATTATTTACGATTCATGTTGTTCATAATTGAATACGAAAAGACAAGAACCGTTTTGCGTTTTTTACATATTAGACATACGAATAATAGTGAATATATGCATATTCTAAAATAAAAGACGTTCAAGAAAGTTCAAGTCACAGTTACAGCCTTGCTGTACACATGTACATACATGAGTAAGTATTATTACACTGCCTGCTTTATGTCTGTTAACACTTTATTTTGACATTCTACTGACTATAAGTAACATTGCAACTACATGCCAACTTATTCTACCAACCCTAACAGTCTACTAATACTGAACTAGTACTCTAGTGAAAGTTACTTGACATGTAAGTGCAATGTTACGTATGGTCTTTATCAAAATAAAGCGTAACCCAAATTCAAACAAACCTCTGCTAAAGAATACATTGCAAGAGACACAATGTCCTACAAAGTTTGACACTAATCTACAAGGAAAGCAAAGACATATTTTAAATAAAAGTAATGCAAAATTCAGTGAAATGTTCTTAATTTATCCTGCATATGTATAAAGGTTAAATGTTTTATTTATTTATTTTAATTTTGGCTGACTGTGTTTGCACTGAGTTACAGGATCAGGTCGGGCTCTAGATCTTCTGATCTATTTGTGCATGTGTGTGTGTGTGTGTGTGTGTGTGTTCACATCATATACACGTGCGTCGGTGTGTTCTTCCAGACAGTCACCTTCAGGTCTCTTCTTCCTGGACAGAGTGTCACTCTAAACCAAAGCAGAATGAGACACTGATGGACCGAGTGTCGTCATGCATCATTTTGATTACAATGTTCTGTCAGTGTTGGAGTATGCAGGTCTAATACTGTATGTCTCTTTTCCAAACAATAAAAGTAAATGGTGTCACAGGGACATCAAGTATCAAAAAAGACATAAAAAGCACCGTATTAGTAGTCCATACAACTTGTGCCTTATATTTCAAGTCTTCTGAAGCCATATAATAGTTGGATTAGTTAATTTCAGAATTAAAATTTCTTGATAATTTACTCACCCCCATGCCATCCAAGATGTTTATGTCTTTCTTTCTTCATTCGAAAAGAAATTGAGGAAAACATTCCAGGATTTTTCTCCAAATAGTGGACTTCAATGGGGACCAACAGGTTAAAGGTCCAAATTTGCAGTTTCAAAGGGCTCTACAAGGTCACAGACGAGGAATAAGGAATAAGAATTTTCTTAAATAAAATAAAAATAATTTTTTTTATACTTTTTAACCACAAATGCTCATCTTGCACTGCTTTGTGATGTGCAATGCATTACATAATCATGTTGGAAAGGTCATGCGTGACGTAGATAAGTACCGATCCAGTGTCTACAAAGTGAACGTGCAAAGACTAAGTCAATCGGCCTTTACAAAAAAAGATAAAACAGTTATGTCGGATGATTTTGAAGGTGAAGGAGAAAATGAGATGTAGTTTTTCGCCCTACCGCAGTTCTTCCGCCTGACCTTTCCAGTGTGATTACGTAATGTGTGGCGAATCACAGACCAGTGGAAGACGAATATTTGTGGTTAAAAAGTATGTACATTTTTATTATTTTTTAGAAAATGACTGATCGTTTCGCAAGATAAGACCCTCATTCCTCGTCTGGGATCATGTAGAGCTGCACTGAAACTGACATTCGGATCTTCAACCTGTTGAACCCCATTGAAGTCCACTATATGGAGAAAAATCCTGAAATGTTTTCCTCAAAAAAATGATTTTTTTTTGACTGGAGAAAGAACGACAAACATTTTTGATGACATGGTGGTGAGTAAATCATCAGGACATTTGAATCTGAAGTGAACTAACTAATCCAAGAGCACACACACTGTTAGTTATAGAGGTTTTTATTTTTTTAAATTTTTTTTTTTCTCTTCTCTCTTACCATCACCAGGCTGCAAAACAACAGTAATATTGTGAAATATTATATTATTTAAAAAAAGAGTTTTTTCTAGTTGAATATATTTTAAAATGTAATTTATTTCCTGTGATGCAAAGCTGAATTGTCAGCATCATTCCCCCAGTCTTCAGTGTCACAAAATGCCGTTTTGTTTTCAAAAGCTTACTGACTCCAAACTTTTGAATGGTATTAAATATTGATATTATTTTAAAAAAGAACAGTTTATGAAATTAAAATATAAAATTCTGTCATTTAATCACTCACATTTTAATCAAAATCTTTCCTGGAAGAAGAAGTAAAAAAAAATTAACAATACACATGAAAGTGAATAAATAATGATGGATTTCTGGCAGCTGTTACATTACTTCTTTGTTTGGGGTCTGATGGGTAGTTTAGGCTGTGGTTTGTCTGATCGCAGAGCCAGGCGTCATGTATTAATAAACCCGGGGCCAGTTCCTGTGCCTGCCCGAGGAGATCACTTACATCAAAGCACCAATCAAAAACTGGTGCAGATATAATTTGTCATCAGGGATTTCCTGCTGGAGAATTATAGAGAAGATACAGGGCCGATCAATACTATGGATTTTCACTGCAGTGGCTGATTGTCCAATTGCTGTGAAACATGTGGAAGGATAAAAGGCCACGCCTGCCAGTCTCCAACAGACTGCCGACTCAGCATAAGGCCTGTCAGATTCCTCTGGGCGGCACTGATAGAAAATTATCATGCTGAGGTGTCCAAGCCCTATTTAACGCACTCACTCACTCACTCACTTCATCCGCTCCTCTTCACTGGCTCACTTTGAGGAAGCGTCACTCAGTTCTGTATCGGTGTCTTTGGGCTCCTAGATGCAGAAAGAGAGGGAAACGGATGCTTCGGAGCACAGTCCCTCCTTTTAGTGAGACGTCTGACTGCATTAGAGAAGATGCATGTTGAACGGGCAAAATCCCAGACAAAACTGACCCTTGCGTTTAACTCCGTCTTCATAAATCCCTAATCTTGCACTCCAGACAGCCCAACGCTGGGGGAACACGACATTTTATAGATTTGTTTGGATGTGGTTGACATAAGAAGTAAAAACATTTCACTTCCCGTGGATATACAGCCGAGGAATCCGGTGGTATTTCCGAGGTCCGTGCTAATGCTGATGGGCTGACATCTTGCATTCAAAGGGACTGAAGGGTAGTAAGAAATGACAGCCGTGCTGCAGTGCCTTATTTCGGTGCCTTGTAGAATCTTCTAGAGACCCGGGCCTCAATGAGCATTCATTTCAAATTCCTGGGCTGACGTGCAAGT
The DNA here is from genome assembly GCA_037194245.1 of Opsariichthys bidens. Classification (NCBI taxonomy): domain Eukaryota; kingdom Metazoa; phylum Chordata; class Actinopteri; order Cypriniformes; family Xenocyprididae; genus Opsariichthys; species Opsariichthys bidens. The sequence goes on along the minus strand of CM074285.1, from coordinate 24,257,085 downwards.
AAACCGTGTCGACGTATTCCCGCGGGTTGCTAAAGTACAACCCTGCGGTCATGCCGTTTTAGGAGGTAGCATCAAGCGATAACAATGCATTTGTATACAGGCCAACCCATCCTATGGGCAATAAATAGCTCGCCTAGGGCACCAAGAGATGGTCCATAAGAAATTTGCAGATAAACTAAATTACGAAGCTATTAATGGATGCTTGTCACCCAATCATCACCCTCAGACTATAAACTATGATTTGTTTGTAACGTTATACATATATAAACACATACATATATATATTACACATACATATATACATATACACACACACACACACACACACACATATATATATATATATATATATATAAATATATAATTATTTTGCATATATAAAGTTTGGGTTAGGTAAGATTTATTTTTAAGAAATGAATACTTTTATTCAGCAAAGTCCCATTAAATCGATCAAAAGTGAGAGTAAAGAAATTTGAAACGTTACCAAAGATTTGGTTTTCAAATAAATGCCATTCTTTTGGACTTTTTATTCATTTTGTTACTTTTTAAGAAAATCTATCACAGTTTCCACATATTTTCACTCAGTTTCATTCCTATTTTCATCACTGATAATACAACACTGTGAAACTGTAAATGACATTTTTTTAAATGTATTTTTCTATTCTATATATATTTTAAGGTATTGACTTTCATTTGTTTCAAATATCTTGTACATCATTTTCAGTGCGTCCTTTTAATCTTTTTCTACCTCGAAGGCCCGTTCACACCAAGAAGCGTCCGATATCGTTCTGTTTATTATGTCGTCTGTTGCTTTAAATGTTCGCCCCTTTTAAAGTCAGGTGATTTCTGATTGGCTCTCAATGTTTTTATCGTTCATCAGCTGAAAAAAAATCGTTCTGAAAGTGATTCCAATGATATCGGTTCTCTGTGCCATTTCCATAATAGCTGTGGTGTGGACTGGATTCTTTTATATTTAGAAAGATTTTTAAAACTATCATCCTTGGGATGAACAGGGCTTAAAGGGATAGTTTATCCAAAAATTAAATTTCTGTCATTAATTACTCACCCTCATGTTGTTCCAAACACGCAATACCTTCAGAAAGCAGATTAAGATATTTAGAAATACAAAGAACAAAAAGAAGAAATCATTGAATAAAGTCTTTTTTTTTTTTTTTTGCACATAAAAAGTATTCTCGCCGCTCGAACTATTTTAACAATGTCTTTACTACTTTTCTGGACCTTGAATGTGGTAATTTCATTACTTCAAAAAAAAAAAAAAACTTCTTGGATATCATCAAAAATATCTCAATTTTTGTCTGAAGGTGAAAAAACGTCTTGGTGTTGAGTACTTAATTTTTGGGTGAATTCACCCTTTAATTGTGTTTTTTTGTTTACATTTAATCTCTGGCACTAAATAAATAATTGTACAGTAGAATCTTTCAACACGGTCACTTATTTAGAAATAAAACACTAATCACATTGGAGTGGATTCTTATTATTATGCCCATTTTTCACACTGAGATTTTCATAATCCCGCCTCGGGCCCCACAAACCCTGTTTGTGTGTGTATATGTAAGAAAGTCTGGACATTTCCAGACCTCTTAGGCTCGTCTTATCCGATGCCCCTTGACAGGCCAATATCAAAGAGCTCTATGTGAAGGCAGAGTGCCAAGCAATGAAGATGACGAGCCCAGACTCTGTCTGACTGCCCCTGCAGGCAGACACAGAGGAAATGAACTGACCACTGTATACAGGACGAGCAGTGAAAAGCCCTAAACAGGCTTCAACAGAACAGATTCACCCTGACAGGCTTCCCACTTCAATTTAAATGTAGTCTCTGACCATTTTTAGTCATGGATAGCAGCGTAAACGTTTGACTTGTTGGTACAAAGAAACATGGCATCTCATGAAACCTGTCAGTGGTCACGTCTGAGATATTTTTCACTGAAAATCAAAAAAAGAAATAATATGTTGCATGAAGACAAGGAAGCCTATTTTTAGGACTGCTAGACATTTATTAAGCATTGCTATTATATGAATTACAATTAAGCACACTTCTACTTCTACAAACAAATCTCATTTTTTAAAATAAATAAGTAAAAAAATATCTTTAGAATCAATAAGATACTATTATATATTTTTAATTACTTTGAATTAGTTTATTACATTATTAATTTTAATATTAATTTTATTTTAGTTAACGTTTTAGGAATTTTGAATGTTTTGTTAATTTTTATTTATTGTTTTTTAAATACATAATTTTTAAATATCTTTATATTCATTTTTTATTCCAGTTAAAGTTATTTTAGTACATCAAGTTAAACTAAATGCAATTATTAATGATTGATTATTAAAATTGTAGTGAAACAATTATTATAATACAGTGTAAAATTACCATACAAACATTCAGACACATTGCAATAATTGTATTTCTATTATTTTCAATTATTGTTATTATTACTATTAACAAAAATAAGGAAATGGACTAAAGTGTTGCGTCAGTTCTGGCCGGTCACGTCAGTCAAGCTCGCATCAGCTGACTTCCAGGTGACTCACGTCTACCTGTAGGTTATACAACGCCCTTCACAGCATCAATATATAAGCTCTTCAGTATTATCAGTAGCCATCGCATTTCTCAGGAGCTAATTACCCTCCTCCCTCCCCAGCTCCTCCTCTCGTCAGTCAGGATTTGGCCTTCTGATTCCCCTTGAATCAAACAAATTTTTGAAAATGTTTACATGTTAAATTATTGACATTAATGATATCTTCACATTCATGTTGGTTCTGTTCTGTTACCCTAAGGTAACAATTGTATTGCTGCTCTCCCTGCTCTTATCCATGCTAGGATGCTTGGGATCATAGTGGTCCTGACAGAAGTTATAATGATGCAAAACATCTTTATAGTCCTGAAAAATAAGCATTAATTCCATCTTTTAATAAGGGTAAAATATGACCTGAAAATGTGGGTTCTGGAAAAGCGGGAAAATAAATAAATTGTGATTTCCAGGACTGGAAGAGTCATTCAAATTAATCCCATTTCAAAATGTCTAGCAAAAATAAATAAATAAAATAATGCAAATGTCTACATTTTATATCCATTTCTCTTAGTGACACTGAGTTTAAAAGTAATTTTTAGGCAAGAAATTACAGTACACAAAAAAGTTATTTTTATGAAGTCTTAAAAAACAGCCATGAAGAATGACTGAAAAAGTCGTGGAAATTCATAGGGCAGAAAAAAAATTGTGAACCCTGTTGACAGTTTTAGTGAGAATTACTCTACAAACAACACGCAATCATATCTTACACATCCCTACAGCTTCTTACAGGAAAGATTACAGATTTTCTTTCTACATGACAACATTTCTGTCAGAACATTACAGTAATAGTTGCTATGAAGTTCCTCATAAATGACGTCGACTGCCGCACATTATCCACTCAGAATAACACGCAAACCGAACCGACAGCGGCCCCGCGGCGTTACGACCCGAGGTGTCGAAGTGCGTCACATGGCATCTGGAAGTGCCGATGATTGTCGAGCCTTTGGAAAAGGATGGAGCCATTAGATTCATCAACATTTGTGAGAGGTTGAGTGTTCTGGTGTGATGTTATCTTTCTCGGCGCTCGAGGAGGACATATGGGGGAGCGGTGACCCGAGTATATACGCCTGATAAAAATAGCTCAGGCTGCTGTGAATATGCTCCGTGAGAGCAGTTCTGGGATTAGGAGCCGGTGATGGAGGTGCTTTCATTGAACTAAAGTCTGCTGTGCTGAGCGGCACCTGTTTAGATTCACTTCGCTTTTTATTTTTTTATCCAATCCCAGGTGCACATTGTGAAATTTATGACATGGTTTTTGAGGTATGAGACAATTTTGGGGTTCGTTGAAGATTTCGGTCAAAATTTAATTTAGGGTCCAATTCTCACTATTAGCAACGACTTTTGCCTCAAACTCGTAATTACTGCTTATTAATAGTTAGTCAGGTAGTTGTTTAGTAGCTTAGGTAGGATTAAGGGATGTAGAATATGGTCCCGCGAAATAAGATGCTTTATAAACAGTCAATAGCTTAGTAATATGCATGCTAAGGTAATAGTGTGAACTGGAGACTGCACTAAAGTGTTACCAAGATTTCTTGTGTCATATGGAAGAATCATTATTATTGCGTTTGGGATGAATCTTTGTCGTGAATATCAATTGATGATGATGTGACAGATGTTGTTAATGTGGATAGCAGCTTGTTTATAAGTTAGAACACATTAATAACTCATTATGTACCATTCTTTTTGTGTTATGATCAAGATTACTTTTTGTATTAGATCAAGTTAGCTCTGGAGAATCAGTCCATGACCTCTTTTGCCCAGCAACATAAAACCCAGGTGAAACACAATTGATATTAGTGCTTTAAGGTTTGTATATACACTCACATAAAGGATTATTAGGAACACCTGTTCAAGTTTTCATTAATGCAATTATCTAATCAACCAATCACACGGCAGTTGCTTCGATGCATTTAGGGGTGTGGTCCTGGTCAAGACAATCTCCTGAACTCAAAACTGAATGTCAGAATGGGAAAGAAAGGTGATTTAAGAAATTTTGAGCGTGGCATGGTTGTTGGTGCCAGACGATTTCATAATCTGCTCAGTTACTGGGATTTTCACGCACAACCATTTCTAGGGTTTACAAAGAAAAACATCCAGTATGCGGCAGTCCTGAGGACGAAAATGCCTTGTTGATGCTAGAGGTCAGAGGAGAATGGGCCGACTGATTCAAGCTGATAGAAGAGCAAATTTGACTGAAATAACCACTCGTTACAACCGAGGTATGCAGCAAAGCATTTGTGAAGCCACAACACGCTCAATCTTGAGGCCGATGGGCTACAACAGCAGAAGACCCCACTGGGTACCACTCACCTCCACTACAAATAGGAAAAAGTGGCTACAATTTGCACGAGCTCACCAAAATTGGACAGAAAATGTTGCCTGGTCTGATGAGTCTCGATTTCTGTTGAGACATTCAGATGGTAGAGTCAGAATTTGGCGTAAACAGAATGAGAACATGGATCCATCATGCCTTGTTACCACTGTGCAGGCTGGTGGTGGTGGTGTAATGGTGTGGGGACTGTTTTCTTGGCACACTTTAGGCCCCTTAGTGCCAATTGGGTATCGTTTAAATGCCACGGCCTACCTGAGCATTGTTTCTGTGTCAAACACAGTATTAGTACGGTGTTCCTAATAATCCTTTAGGTGAGTGTATAGGTGTATCCAAAATGGTCAGTGCTATTTTTCTTCATATCATTTCTTTTATTAATTATTATTTATAGGTTCTTATTTTTCTTCTATATGTTCTGATGTGTTTGATAACTTTCAAATAATCTTTAGTGTCTCTTTTGTGCTGTAAGACTGAGTGGGTGTATTTTCCGTCAGAAGTGATTACGTGATGTACCTTCGTATCAAAATATATCTGTTTCCATCCCTGCAGACATCAGAATGTATGATGTATAAGATATTTTTCTGAAGGTGTCAAAAAAAAAAAAAAAACCCACCTTCTATATATATTTCCATCTATCTTTGACATTTGACCAGTCACTCTAACCTAGCCGTTACACCAACTATGACATAATGGATAAGTCTTTTTGACCTTTTCTTTTTACATAAGTTTAAGAGCATGTAAGTTTCATGACTCTTAATTTGCTCTTCTCTTCTACTTCTGCTTCATCTCTTCTATCGCTCCTTTCATTCTGCAAACATCTTACTTTTTTGTCCTTCTTTCTATATACTCTGATCTTCACAAATCTTCATCTGTAGATTCAATTCTTTGGTACAATACAATATTTTATTATAAACTATTATTTGCTTGATTCATTTTTTTTGTCTCTATAATTTTACATTTTCACTGAATCAATTTGTTTTTCCATATTTGATCTCTGACAAAATTTGATTGCCTGGATCTCATTGCACCATATATTTAGCAAAGACACATTAAAGGGTTAGTTCACCCAAAAATTTAAATCCTGTCATTAATTCCTCTCCCTCATGTCGTTCTACACCCGTAAGATCTTCGTTCATCTTCAGAACACAAATGAAGATATTTTTGATGAAATCCGATGGTTCAGTGAGTCTCTATTGACAGATAAGGAACACTTTCAGATGCCCTAAAACATATTAAAAACAGTTCATGTGAGTACAGTGGTTCAACCGCAATATCATAAAGCGACGAGAATACTTTTTGTGCACCATAAAAACAAAATACAGACTTTTCAACAATATCTAGTGATGGACGATTTCAAAACACTGATTCATGAAGCTTTACGAATCTTTTGATTTGAATCAGTGGTTCGGTTCGCATATTTTTGAAAAGTCGTTGTTGTTTTTTTGTCACACAAAAAGTATTCTCATCGCTTTATAATATTGCGGTTGATCCACTGTACTCAGATGAACTGATTTAAATATGTTTTAAGGCATCTGAAAGTGTTTTTATCTTATCCATTATCTTGCTGTCAAAAGAGACTCACTGAACCATCGGATTTCATCAAAAATATCTTCATTTGTGTTCTGAAGATGAACGAAGGTCTTACGGGTGTAGAACAACATGAGGGAGAGGATTTAATGACACAATTTTCATTTTGGGTGAACTAACCCTTTAAATTGAATTGCAGTTGAAACCATTTAATATGCAGCAGAACTGTTTTCAACATTGATAAAAATAAGAAATGTTTCTTGAGCCGCAAATCCGCATATCAGAATGATTTCTGAAGGATCATGTGAAGGAAAAGGAATTCAGAGGCAGAGAAATGTTTTACATTTTGAGTAAAGACTAAGAAAAGATTATCTTCATTTCCTTTAATGCACCAATGGATCATTAAAAATTACACCAGAAATGTCTATTAAGAAAGTAAATAGAGCCAATTTCGATTTCATGTCGACTTTCGGGTCAATTGAAGTTCAAGTGTAATCCGTAGGTCACAAACTAATAGCCATCATTCATTTACATGAAGCAAATGAGTACAACGGCGTGTGTGAAGTTGTGTAAATGTACGAAGACGCATGCGACGGAAAGAGAGACGGTGTGTGTGTAGCCATGTCTGTTTGATTATGCAGCTCTAGCTGTGAAACAGCATATGAAGGACTCATACTCGACAGAACAGCGTGCTATATTGCAACAGCCACTCTGTAATGATAGAGATATTGAGGGCTGTAATTGTTATTATTGCCAAACCCAAATTGAAACTCATAACCTGCCTGACTCCAGCTATCAGTTGTCATTAAGTAAGAAAACAGACGTCTCAGCGGCGTGGCCTCAGTGCCGCGAGCTGTCTGTTGACACACAAAGTAATTGAAGAGGGAGTCGAGCTGTTTGAGCGCACTCAAAAGGAGAAGAAATGAGCACTTGATCAGAGCGTTTTTATGTCTATAGAGATGATTTGATTTCACGTAACGTCTGTTTTATAGCCCACCAAGCCATTAATTTGCATGGAGGCGAGTCAAAATGTGACATTTTTATTTAGGCGCTTTCGCCGTGTTTGGAGAACAATTGACTAGTGGTTTTTTGTGCTGTCAGTTTTGGTGGCATGTCGTCTCATTATATCAGGCCTTACAGAGATGCTTAGGAGGTGCTCAAACACACACACACACACACACACACACACACACATACACACAGACACACACAGAGTACAATGACAGTGTTACGGAAGGTCAATGCTTTTGCTGTGGATTAGTACCAGCAGGTGAGCGGGCTGTTTATTTTACATGAGGCATGATGGGATTTTAAAGTTGCAGCATCTCCATACTTAGACTATGTCTACATTAATCTGGATACAATTGTAAAACGGCGTTTTTGCTTCAAAACACTCTCTGTCCACACTAGCGTTTTCCAAAAGTTTCTTATCTGGAAAACGCTTAAATCATACTCCGCATGCGTAATACATAATACAAGCTCAATGAGATCTTTATTTTACACGAGGCTAGAACAAGTTGCAGCAAAGCCACTTGAAGGCAAGCCTGCAATCTTGTCCGAAAAAAATCCTGCTAATGCTGCGGCACGCAAGGAAGCTTTTCAAAACAAAACCCATCCAATTGACCCTTCGCAAAACTCGCCCCCTCTTGCAATGCCCGACAACCCACCACTCATGTTCTCCCGCAGTGAAAAATACATTGCGGAGCAACGTGTGACAACGTATGGAACAGTTTCATATTTAAAAATTGTACATTTTTAAAGCAGTTTAAACACTAAATACCGTACAGTGGCTCCTTAATGTGTCAAGAAAGATCCTTCAAGCGGCTCGTGAACCGATCATCTCTTCATACTAGTTCACTTATAGCATCAAATAAACATGAATGAACATCAGAAGGAATGTTGTTTCAACCGCGGAAAGACTACTATAGGCTTTGTCGGATAAAATTCGGCGTTATCATTGGTTAGATCGCCTGTCAATCAAATTGTTTGCGAGGGTCAATTGCCAGTAAAAATTGCGTTCCAGGGGATACATTTGCTTTTTGGTGGGGTGTCCCTGGTAAAATTCGCATTCCAGGGGCTAAATATGTAATTTGTTGTCGCTTCAACCCCTGGATATGATAAACAACCTGCGGCAACAGTGTAGCCTAATTCCATGGGGGAAAAAATGCAGACTTGGGTGTCAATGGAGGAGAGTCTTCACTACGCTGAATAAACCACTTTTGTGAGGAAATAGCTCCATCTAATGAATTGACAGCCCTAATCTTCAATATGTTTGTTTTGGATCGATCTATTTTTAGAGTTAACACTGAAAAAAATGCTGTTATAAGAGTAGTCACAGGCAATTGGATGACAGGTATGATTCATTTTACAGTACTTCTCATTCATTTCTATGTTATTCGCAAACAGTGATTGACTGTCGCACAACTCTGAATGAAATTCAATGCTGTCAAGGCTGCAACGTGATTTGTTATCAAAGCACATGTGATCCAAGTTAGCAGTTATGCTTTCTCCAATGCAATGCGATCCTTCTATCTCCCAATTATAAGTCCATCTCTGGTTTTAGCATCTCCATACTTGGGTTACATCTAAATTGATCCGGATACGTTTGAAAATGGCATTTTGTTTCAAAACGGTCTCCATCCACATTAGCATTTTCCAAAAGTTTCACGCCAACAACAAAATGTCACCTTACTTAAATCACCTTACTACGCATACATAAAACATAATAAACACTCACTGAGAAGATACCTAGAGATTAGACGTAATAAAATCCTCATGTTATTGTAACCCCTCCACCCGGGTCCTACTCGACCCGCTCTGAGCGGGCCTCGAACCCGGGTCTTCCAGCATGGGAGTCAGACGCGCTAACAAAAAGGCTAAATGCTTCAACTTCTAGCAATTGTCGACAGAGCATCTGTTGAGGCCAGAGGAGTGAGGTAGTAGGGAGTGAGGAACTACTGGCTGGCCTCCGTTACACTCCCCCCCCCTAAACCTCAATATCATCCGGGTCACGGCACCAATGTAACCCCTCCACCCGGGTCCTACTCGACCTGCTCTGAGCGGGCCTCGAACTACAGTCTTCCGGAATGGGAGTCAGATGCTCGTACGATGAGGCTAAAGGCTGCAACTTCTAGCGTTTGTACCACTTTTGGTGTGTTTCGCTTCCCATTCATTTCCCCTTGTAGCAACCGCAAGTGATAATTCTCTGTCAATCAATCAATGTTCTGCAATGAATCTAGCTCCGCTCATTAGGTCTAGGTCCGGACTACTGTGCTAGGGTCCCAAAAAAGTGGTACGGCGCAGTATTTTGGTATCATTCACAGCTTCTGACAATCAAAACGGACAAAAATGCGTGCCGTATTGTACTGTACTGCTCGGTGGAAACGAGCCATTAGTGTAGATGTAGCCTTAGCTCATGATTTACATCATGACTTTGCGGATGCAGTACTTAAAAAAAAAAAGCAGGTATTAGAAACAAACAATTTATATAAAAAAATAATAAAATAACCTAGTGATCAGTCCTATTTTTAGTATTTTTTTTTTTTGCATAACAAAAACAGAAATGCAAGGCTCTTTAGACAACATATTGCTGCCAATTACCTATATACTGTATGCAACATTGTAACAAAGATAGAACCTCAAAAGTGAACAATTTGGAATGGAATGTTCTACATAGGCAGAAGCTTACAAAAAGTACAGGAGACAAGACTTGATTTCAATACAGTTTGACATATGCATGCTGCTAAGCTAACATCCTTGTGCATTTACAAACGTTGTTCTTCATTTAATTAATAGAAAAGGTCATATTTGAAAGTTATAAATGCCTGTTATGGCATTGTAGGATCATTTGTAAAGATCATGAACAAAACGTCCAAGAATCATAAGCTTATTTTCTGCAATGATCCAAAATGGGAAAATCCTATTGGCTATTTGTTGAGGGAAACAAGGTGATGCTAACTTCCGGTTTGGTACAAGAAATATTGTTAGAGTTGCGTGACAGTGCAAGTTAGCATTACTGGAGTTGCAGCACATGCAGAGTGTTTCAAATCATACATTTATGAGTTATGAGTGTCCAGTTGCGAACCTATGTGAACAGCAACGCGACTCACTGTAGTTTGAAACAGCTAATAATAGCTTAGCATGATTGTAAGCCCCCACCTGTCTCTGGTAAAAGTGTTAAGACACTGAAATCACCTGCTGTAAGAGTTCTTGGCATTTATTATATTTTATCACACAAGTCTTTCTCTGATATCAATTTACAAGCTTTAGGCGCAGCCAAAAAGGGAGCGATATGCCATCAAAATGGGCTGCTAAAAATGAGCTAGCTTTGAAAAACAGTTAATATGTAAAGTTATGGAAGTTATAAAAGTGATAAAAAGGTTATTTGAGCTTTCAATATTTTGCTCCACTTTCGTCTTTTATATCAGAGATTCATCATTTTCAAATTAAGAGACACCTTGAGTGTGAAAAGCACACTGTTAGCGTCTGCAGTTTGACAGTAGTTGAGACGTACATGCTTGAAACTGATTTAGCGAGTGCTCAGGTGTGGTGATATTTCTCAAATATATAGTTAATATGACTGGATTTTAACACCACAAAAATGAAACCGTACTCTGCAGTCGCACTTTTTGGAGCAGGTTAAACTTTTTATTTCAACAGAAAATAAGTACTGTAGTTTTGCTGCAGTAGCGTAGGCGTATCATGATTTCCGCAAAAATATGAAGCAACACAACTGTTTTCAACACTGATAAATGTTTCTTGAACATCAAATTATTATTTTAGAATGGTTTCTAAAGGATCATGTGACACTGAAAACAGGAAAAATAATGCTTAAAATTTTAAAATGGTAATGTTTCACTATTTTCACTGTTTTTACTGAACATTTTTGATCAAATAAATGCAGCGTGGCGAGCATAAGATACGGATTTCAGAAACATTCAGACCCCAAACTTTTGAAAGGTAGTGTAAATTACAAATGTTTTTGATGCAAGAAACCACAACATTATAAGTGGACTTCAGTGAAAACTAGTAAACGTCTATTTTTTTCCTGAAGTTTAATACTTCGGTTTAGGGATTTGTTCAAACAAAAGTGCAACAAAAGTGATGCTTGGCAAAATAAAATGCTTTGTGCTGCCTGTAGCAGATGTGACGGGTCAGGAAGGGGCAGATTACGGGTGCCTTCACCCTAGCCCGTGAACCCGAGCCAAGTGGTGGTGCTTAAGGTGAGGGGCCGAGGTGCCAGAGAAGTAATTTAATCGCAGTCTCTACCCAATTCCCCGGGTGGGTGAGTTTAAGAAAGGTCACGCCGGGAAACCGGCCTGAGCCACCCCTTCCCAATTATGAGCGCCGCAGCAGAACATAGCAGAGCTGTGCGTGGGGTGACAGTCATTTAGCAGCACCTCATCTGAGAGGAAGGAAGTCGCAGATGGTTGATAAGGGTGTAAAAAATGATTTGCCACGACCTGTTAGCCAGCGCTGCACACTGGCCTGAGTCCCCATAACCTCTCCACAAGAGACTTCAATACACACCTATTATGCATCCATTAAATACATTTTACATTGATCTAAGAAATTTTAAATCAGTTAATCAATGAAATTTTGGATCTATCTGTCATCCATCCATCCAATACATTTTAAATCTATCTATCTATCTATCTATCTGTCTGTCTGTCGGTCGGTCGGTCGGTCGGTCGGTCGGTCGGTCGGTCGGTCGGTCGGTCTGTCTGTCTGTCTGTCTGTCTGTCTGTCTGTCTGTCGGTCGGTCGGTCGGTCGTCTGTCTGTCTGTCTGTCTGTCTGTCTGTCTGTCTGTCTATCTATCTATCTATCTATCTATCTATCTCATTTTGGATAAATCTATGAAATCTATCTATCTGTCTATGTGTGTCTATCTATCTGTCTGTCTGTCTGTCTGTCTGTCTGTCTGTCTATCTATCTATCTATCTATCTATCTATCTATCTATCTATCTATCTATCTATCTATCTATCTATCTATCAGATTTTGGATAAATCTATGAAATCTGTCTATCCATCTACTGAAGTTTACAGTATGCTCATTATTGTTGACACACTCTTTTTCCCTTCCTGTTTAAGCAGTTCACTCTTTCTCCATCTGTCCATCTCACTATACTTTCTTTTTTCCTCTCTCCTGCTCAGTCCATCCCATCTACTCTTCCCTCGCTTGTTCCTTTCCCTCCGCTCTCTCTCTCTTTCTCTCATTCCCTCCCTCCTTCCTGCCCCGGGGCCACGTGACGGCCCTGCATGATTATTGGCGCAATCACTCATGTAACAGCCTGCCCAGCTTTCGGTGGGGCCTCCTGTATTTGTCACTGTCACTTCCCCAAGTGCTCCGCCATTGTCTTGGAAATTGTATGTGTAAGGCAAGAGATGCCTGTGACCCACTTCGACAAGGGAGCCGGCGATGTGAGGGCGCTCATCGCCGCGGAGGGGAAGAAAAAGCGAAAAAAACTGAAAGGGAGGGAAAAAAACAGCAGTTTGATGTGTCCTATTATGTGTCCCAGCTAGAGCCATAAATAATTGTGACAAGTTTTTTGTTGCGCGTGAAAGTCCTTGACTCTGCCTCCTGTTCCAGCGCCTCCTCTCTGGCGCTGAGATGCTGCCAAACTCCCCCCACCCGCTCCCAGATGATAGATGGCACAGCGAAGCAAATGACAACGGGATAGATTTTTAGTTTGTGCTTTGGAAGGGATCAGTAATGGTGCTTTGCTGTACAAAGCAATAAATGGGAAGGACGAGTGAGGGAGAGGCAGAACGAGAGGAAGAAGAGATGGAGGGGGGTAAAGATTCATTGCTGCAGTCTGAGGGGGTTGGAAATGATAATCACTGACATGTGAATTACTAAATATGGACTTTTGGGCATTTTAGCAAAGTTTTTGTACTGGACTGGACAGCTAAGGATGAATTGGCAATTTTTCTTTGGCAGGAAAAATCCAAAGAAGTGGGGCTGTTGCCTGTCATGCCACTTTTTCTGTGCAGTTTATTAGAACGCATGTGCGCTGAAAGCCGTGGTGCTAATGCGGACGATGCATGTTTGAATCTGGTTCGCGACAGGGCCTCTTTCTCTACTGTCTATAAATATATATATATATATTTTTAAATAAAATAAAAATAAAGATTCTGAATTACGGAGGTCTACAAGACCTCAACAAAGCAGTTTCCATTCATCTCAACTGCAGTTGCTCTCTGTTCTTGGCAAAGATGTTTTTGAGTCTATCACTTGAACTGTAAATGAGCTGCAGGAAAATGACATCATGACAATGATAGTTGGCTGATGGAAACATATGAAGTGCACAATCCCTTTTGTTAAAGACTATCCAGAGCTGTGATCTGAAAAAGTATACATTTTATAAGAATATTAGCTATTGCATGCTTTTTAAAATTCTCATAAAATATTTGTTTTTGAGGTCTTCTAGGTTTACAAGGTCAAAAAAAGGTCTAGGCCTCTTTTTTTTTAGCGTCTGAAACAGATAAAGGATCCGGTCTCTCTAAACCCCTCCTTTCCGAGAGCCTGCTCTGCCCTGATTGGTCAGATGGCCCATTCTGTTGTTATTGATCTACCGCTTACAGGGCGTCGAAAACAAAACGTCCATTACCATATCTGAATTTCAGCTCTAGATGTTCCGAAGCTCTTGATTCACACTGATACGAACAGTGACCATAGTGTCAGTTTTACAGTTTTCCACATGTGTAGAAAAGTGCTTTCGCATCACAGAAAATAGCATCTTATTGACATGTCGACAACAACCAAACCAAACTCTTCCAGTCTTAGCTACAACTACAGTGTTCGAGGGCGGAACGGTGGGTGAAAATTAAATGTTGTTCAGGGGAAGCCAATAAAGACCAAAGGCTGCCACTATGCAAATTGGTTACAATCCTATGTAGTTTTGTTACAGGAAGTGCGACTGGAATTGCTGATGATGTTTCAGCTGTTCAAAATCGATTCTTTCTTTTAGGAGACAATAAGTTTATTTATTGTGCACTTTAAGCTTTGAAACTTTGCTGACCTTTAAAGCCAGGAACACACCAAGCTGACGGTCAGTCGTGGGGAAGTTTTTGTTCGTCAGCCGACTAAGTTTTCTCAGTGTGTTCCGCACCGCCGGCTGAAGTTGGTCCTCATCGGCTTTTTTCGGCTGATTCGACAGGATGAATCGGCGTGGGTGAGAGAGAGAGAGAGAGAGTTCTGATTGGCTGTTCAGTATAGCAAACGAGTCAGTTCACGAGAATGTAAGCAAAAGTTATGAAAGCAAGTAAATAAGTCATGACGGCACCGACAGACTGTTCTAGTTTTACGTCATCTGAGCGCTCGAATGCACGAATATTTTCATAATAACATGAGCGGAGTGCAATAAAGAACGTGATCCGCATGATTGATATTCCAAACGGTAAGCAAGCCTTGCTTTCTTTATGGTTTGTGTACATGCAGTCTTAGTTTCGCTTTCCCTTTTTGAAAGACGAATATGGACAAATATATCTGCTTAAATAGACAGTTATCTCCTTTATACGCGGGTGTCGAGGGTCGGTTTGGTGTGTCAGGGCGACCTTGGACCCAGAAGTTGCCGACGTGAGCCGACCGCGCAGTCTGATTTCGTCGCCACTAGTTCGTCGGCGTCGGCTTGGTGTGTTTCCGGCTTAACATTCACAAATAGCTACATTACACAGTGCATGAAAGATAATATTCAAAAAGCATATTAGGGGCACTTTAAAAAACAGACTGGAAATCATCTACTCTAACATAATGAAATATTTGCAATATGTTACATATTTACATGCTGAATTGCGTTCATTGGAGAAAAGTGCTCTTTGGTCCTGTTTACACCTGGTATTAAGATGCTTTTTGGTCGGATCACAAATGGACGCTGTTAAAATACACATGTAAACAGGGTCTAGAACGTTCTACCACTTCATGAGGAAGTCGAAAATGCATTTGACCGGATTGCTTTCGTAGTGGAAACGTGGTTGAATGTGTTCAAAGAGCCGCAAAAGTCACTCTAGTCACACGGCATTTAAACTTTGCTGGCTAAAGACCCAAGTTTGGTTTGAAGATGAAAAATGTACCAAGCACAATGTTCTCTCACCATTCCTGATTTCTAACACGCATTCACCATGGTCTTGCAGAGCAGAAAGGACCCATACATGTACCTGCCCATAGAGGGTCCCCTCGAAAAAAACAGAACAGAAGGGGTTGAAAGTGGACAAAAGAGCCGGATTGAAACACTAGGTGTAAACGGCAATGTGTTTACTTGTGATCCGATTGACCAAAATGCATCTTACTACCAAGTGTAAATGGCCTCCAGATAGTTTAGTTACAGTTACTCCCACCAGGGGCAAATTAAGCCATGCTAACCAGCCAGTTCTTGACTCCTAGATTTGTATCTTATGACATTTCTCAGTCAGCAATTGTTTCCTGTCCTCTTCCTCTACTGTAAAAAATAAAAAAGAACATGATCAAGTGAAACTTGAGAGAAAGCACTGTATCATTTCGAAACATGCTTACCTCACCACAGTTATTTGTTCCACAGCACTTGCTCATCTTCACCGCCTGACATTATGTGGAAAAATCAAAGTGAAGTAAGCTTGCATATTCATCAAGATAATTACAATACACATACATATGCGTTGAACTTTACATAATGAAAATGGACAGGAGTGAAAGCGGCCCCCGCACTCATTACAAATGGATGTGACTTTTACCTGGTTAGCACTCTGGTAATGAAGTGCCATCATCTTGTCCACAGCTGTGTGATGGATACGTGGGCCTGGTTAAAATACCCTCCGCAGATCCTCATCGCCAATTAGATGGCTGATAGATGGCATTATCAGTCACGTTAATGAGCACGGACTGACACGCGTGCCTGCTGTGGTCACCTGGCCTACGTGCCCCCGGTACCACGCTGCTGCACCACATTTACCAGTTTCCATCCAGCTGGGCACGTTAAACATTGATAGGCCCCGAATTTGATCCTGCCTCGAAGGGGTCTAGTATAGAACATTCAGATCAACCCAAACTTAGATTTAAAGTGAATTTCATTCAAAAGTATGCATCGCTCGCATTTAAATAGAGTACAAAATAGGACCTGAATAATCAGATTTTTTTTAAAACAACGGTTCCAGTGATTTTATAAAAAATTTATGCTAAAAACATATCAAAATTAAAAAAAAAAAAAAAAAAAAATACACATTTTTTTTGTATATGTATTCACCGAAAAACACTACAGGAACATGTATAATAAAAGCGTGTTTCTCAAAAAGAAAAAGTATATATTTTTCATTTTTCATAAAAAATTATAGGGTGTTTACTCAGCTTCCTAGAGGTTGATTTTAATTTTGTTCTCTTTTTGTTATATAAAGTACCAAGTACTATTTAATATTTACTTCACCACCTAAAACTAATATTTTCGCTTAACGTTACTTGATTACCAAGGAAATAGCGTTGCCGCAGTGAAGTGTTTGAGGTGAAATATGAGACATGATGGAAAATATCACTTTTAAACGATAAAAATTGTTTTATTGGGCATCATTTCCAAGCAAGCTCTAATAATATACATGCAAAAGGCGTGAAAATATCGATGTATAAACTGCTAGCTATGAAATTAGCCTTAGTATGAAAAAAAGAGTAGACCATTTGTCTACTCACAGATATAATGAAAATGACACTGGTGAAAAAGTTATGACTTTCAGGGTAGAAAAAAATGACTGAATTCGACTGTACTGTACGTAGATGCACGGATAGACGTTGATAGTAGACAAATTAAATAAACTAGTTCCAGTTTAAAATTAATGTCCTAAAGATTCATAGGGCCAAAAGTGCCCACAGTTGAAACACCCACCTATATACTACAGGATTTATAATCCAAGGTATTACAAATATTATATTGTACACGTATGGCAAACGAAGATGCAAGTTCGATTCAGTGTGTTCTTAAGACGCATTATATTAAAGCTTTTACTGAGAGAGAAAAAGCGCCAAAAGATTCAACTCATGAATGAGCTGTCAGAAAAAAATGAATCACACTGAATCACGAACCGATTCAGAACCACTTTACCGA
Organism: Opsariichthys bidens; assembly: GCA_037194245.1. Classification (NCBI taxonomy): domain Eukaryota; kingdom Metazoa; phylum Chordata; class Actinopteri; order Cypriniformes; family Xenocyprididae; genus Opsariichthys; species Opsariichthys bidens. The sequence continues at coordinate 24,239,568 of CM074285.1, read as the reverse complement.
CTCATTGTAAAGAATCGGTTCAAAAGAATGATTCATTCACGAATCGATTCTAAACAGCTCACATAAAATACTGGCCATGACCTATTTAGTGTCTAGATTTGGTCTATTTTGTGTTTAACGCTTGTTTGTTGAATTGAACTGCCGTGTAATATTTACAAAGAATGTTTTTATTTCCTTTTCTGCTGGATATTCATTTTTCTTCTAACTTTTGTTGCCATATTTACGAGTTATGGCTTATGTGAATTATTAGGTATTTATTGTTAGTTGGTTGTTAGATGCCCTCACACTCTTTACAAAGACTTATAGACCATACTGACGCTCATTTTTATTTATTAGAATTCATCACCTATAGAGCAAATGTGCATTTTCATGGTCAGAATCACGTGAAGGAATTGTGACGTAGAGTGAAATATTTCGTTTAAATTCAGTACTTGGCCTGCACTTGAGAGGCCGTTGCTATTTGCTGCTTGAAATGCGCTTTTAGTCCCAGAAAACAACACAGGCCGTGACCGTTTGCTGATTGGAAACATTTTTACTTGAAAATAGCATCTGTTGGCTTATTAACATGAGTGGGTTGCATTATAAGAATGCATTATATTTGGTTCTCCAAGGGGTAGCAGAGTTACAGACAATAATTTAAACCATCAAGGATAAAAAAAAGGAAAAGAAAAGGTTCTAGAGATACACACAAACAAAGCCGCACACACACACACACACACACACACTCCACTATCAATGCACAAATGACTTTTTCATTTTTTTGTTTTTCAGCAGGATAGCAGTGATAATCCTCGGAGCACAATGAAATGTGAAATCTCTGTTGTGTTTGTATAACTGGCATTTCTTGTGCAAACCAAGCAACACCCTGAATCTCTCGGTGGACATCCTAATTAAACAAACTCACACAAGCATTACAGCCAAGGTTGTGATTTATGATATCGCCTCAGATAGTTAAAGCCGGCTTCCGTAAAAATCCATCACGTACATCACCGGACATTACCACCCTAATTAAACACCCAAATGCCTGCAGATATCATAAAATTAGAAAAAAAAAAAAAAAAAAAAAACACTCTCTTGCCCTTAATAAAGCACCACATCTGTGATATTACAGGACGGTATTGGAGATATATATATATATATATATAAAAATCCCTCCACAAATGTGAGCGTAATTTGTCTATTTTAGGCCAAATGTTTCTCGCGATGTGAAACTGATTAATTATTTGAAATATACTGATTGCAACGAGCTGAGAATGTGGCATTAAAATAATGACTCCTGAGCCTCTTCTGAGTTTGTACATTTAGCATCGCACAACCATTAGGAATAATCTGTCCAATTAAAGGTTGTGTAATTAATTAAGTGCACATTCTGTGAAAAGGCAAGAAGGGAGAATTTATCAAACTGCTGAAATATGACCTATCTTGTCCAAAAGACTAATATGTTTAAACAAAAGATGAAAATTGATGACAACATTATTTGTAACAAAATGCTCACTGTGCAACTATGATGCATTTGTCCTCAGATTGCGCTTCTTAGCATTGTCCTTACAGAATTCGTGATGTATTACCCCAGGCAGCGTGGCAATAACTTTAGATGAAAGGCCTGCCTGTCTGGGGACTGTGTTTTCGTAATGCATATCCTGCTTGATATCTCGACCGTAACGGCGTACGCGAGGCTCGCAACCCATGGTGGCAGCTGCGAAAGCGTGACATATGGCTGTTTTTAAACATAAACATGATCTTTGTAGGTTTATCTAATGCACGACGCCACTATAATCTCCCACGTCAAGCACTTTGGACAGATTCACTCAAGTTCTAACGCCATCAAAGGATTTCCGAAGCTTGGCAGGAGCGTTTCCTCTCCGAACGAGGCTGGAAGGGCCCCTGGTGCAAACCTTCTCTCTATTCGCCACGAAGCCAAAGCCAAATATCCGTGTGTGGGCTTGGCCGTGGTTATCTGGGTGCACGGGTGTGCGGAGGTGTGTGTTGATGGAGTTGCGGGCACAGGGCGAGCGTGTGTGGGCGTGTTGGCATACATGTGCAACATGGTGTTGTGGAGTGTGCTGTGTGCAACGATACCCAGACGTTTTGTCTCCATGCATCCATGCATATGTACACCATTGATAACAATTCATAATGATTAGTACCTGAGAGTAATAAAATAATAATAATAATAATAATAATAATCTGTTTGAAACACTTTATAGACAAATTCTCATCTAATCAGGATTGATCCTGCAGGAATAATTTTAATATGTTTCTTATTATTATCAATGTTGAATAAACCCTTCATATTTTCGTAGAAAGAAAACCGTGATACAAAAGTTTGAGGTAAAATAAAGAAAGAAGAAATTAATATATAAATATATTTTCGTATAAATCCTTGGTGATCATAAGAGGCTTCATTCAAAAACAAACAAATAGTTTGTCCTCAAACTCCAGTTGTCCACCCTGTTACATTGGTGCTACTTGCATTTTAAAATCTTAAGCATATGTCTTAAATCACATTTCTTGCTAGAAGTGACATAATTTCCTTAGAGGGAAAGCAACTTCAAGAACAAGTATTAGCCAAAAACCTTTTTCTCGCTTTTGCTCATTTTTTCAAGGCTTATGTAGTAATGTAAAACATAACGTCCATTCTGTTGAGTCAATTAATTCTTGACATGAAATGTTTTTTTACAACTATTAAATTTCTTCCTAAATGTTAAACTTCTGCTTGCATGTTGTTCTTTCCTAACTTAAAATGTCCACACTGTTACAAATTGCATTGTAAAAATGACGTAAATATTATCCTTTACGCACCTGGAAAACGCGATGGCCGATTTCTTTCGAACTTCTCAAACTGGCCAAGCAAGTTTCGATCTGATCAGCCTCCGTTAACCTTGTCTGATAGCTGCTAAAACGTCATTGGCTGATGGCGGACATATTTTTTGAGATGCCCCATTCTCCTCAAAGACAGTGGCACTTTGGACGAAGACACTCCATGCCAATTTTCAAGTCAATCGGACTAACGGTGAAATAGAGATAGCCATTTTTTCCTTTTATAGCGCCACCAAGTGGCCGTTCGCGTGTCCTTTTTCACGCGACCACGGAATGAGCTCTTACATAGGCGAAAATATCTCATTCCATTCACAAGTTACACCCATTTTCGAACGTTTTGGCAGCTCTTAGGGACCGTGAATCGAAATTTCAACATTTTTTTGATCATTTTTGACAATCAGACTCCAGAGAATCTTGCGGCAATGGTTTGATTCTGATCGGGCCAAAAACCTAGGATTACTTCACAAAAGTAGGTTTTTCAAAATAGCCAAATGACGAGCAAATCTGAGCTAAGGAATCCAACGATATGAGACACTTGCGCCTACGCCAAACAGTTTAGGAGTTATGAGCGATTTCGGGCTGCTATAGCGACCCCGTCAGGCTGATTGGGGCGAGGCTTGGTGAAACTGTAGGCTTTGTGAGTAGGCCTACTACCAGCCCTCAAAGTTTCAAGTCCCTACGACTTACGGTTTGGTAGGTTGGAAATTTTAACAATTAAAATAGGGTGCTACTTGAACACCTAACTGGGTGGACAAATTTCCCAGACTACTACATATTTAGTCAGAATTATCCTGAGCTTGACCAGTGTGTTTTTCTGATAGACAATCATTTTCTCCCTCCAATCAGACTAAATAATAATTACATTTTTAATCGTTTTTCTCAAAAAAAACCTGCCCAGCCCAAAACCCAAATCCACCAAACTACGACCCATTACTCTTACTCCACATTAATAGACCTGTATAGATCTGCACAAGCACATTTAATGCATCCGACTTCTTAAAGCAGAAGCATTCACCCGCAGTCGTGTGATGCAGCCCTGTTTTGCCGCACCGTCTTTCCTTGCCAGTATCCCATATGGCGGTGATAAGCACCATGGAGATTCTGGCCAGAGACGAATGCCACACCATTCCAACACAGGAACACATGTCGGTCACTGCTCCCAACAGGATGTAGCTCCGAGGACATATTGCGCTAAGCCTTACTGTAAAAAAAGGCACAGGAACCTCATAAATCAAGAGAACAATCCTGACGCGCCACCCACACATCTCACATTAAACAGACATTCCATTGTTCCAGCACACATTTTTGACTGTTGACATATCCTCGTTCTGTACCGCATTGAACAATAAACTCGCATTATTAGTCTGCGCCACGGTGCGAACGCAGGGAAAGCGCTGGCTTCCTTTAGCAGGATATTTTTGAAAAAGCATAATATTTACACGAAGGTATCACGTTAAAATGAAGAGGAAAACAGACAGAATGAACAGCTCATATATCAAGAGAAACCTTGAGGGTCAGTCGTCACGGGACGTTACGTAATTTTCTTGGATGGTGAGAGGAATGTAAAAGTGGCTCATTTTTTGGCGAAAGGGTTTGTGTTGTTTTGCAAGACAAACATGGAGTGTGATTTCACCTGATGGACAGTTTAAATATGTCAGGAACGGATGAATGATAAACAGTAATCAGCAAATTAAAGGAATACTTCACCCGAAAATGAAAATGATGTCATTATTTTTATTTACTCATCCCCATGTCATTCCAAACCCATATTTACTATATGCATTTAATACCCATATAATATGCATTTTCCACATTAAGCAGTGTGTTTGCTCATTATTAAGACAGACGTTCATCAAAAAAGAAGAAATATCAACAAACATCATCCTCGCCATCAGTTTCATCACCAGGCTTAAGTGGATACACTAGTTAACGCTGGTTAACAAGCTGAGAATCAGATGTGTGGGCCGACCTGTTGTCATAATCTGTCAAAACGTGTCATGACTTGTCACAGCTTGACAGCTGAATGATAGGCCACATCAAGGGAAGAGTTATTGCGTTTAGCAAAGCTCCAGTCTGCCCTGAAATAACCACACCTGTAGACGTGCCACTGCAACCCACCTACATTCAGCTGCCAAACTTTGATGTAGTTGCAGCTTCATATACAGGAAAAAGATTCCATGCAGACCGTTGTTTCAGTTTGAGTAGACCTTGAGGCCTTTTGAGAAATATAAATGGTAATTGTAAGCAACTTAATTCCTCCACTTAAAAATTCAGTTCCTTTAATGATTCTTGTAGTACTTAAATTTGATTATTTTATTTTATTAGTGTGGTACTTTTGAAGAAAAAAGTACTGTGTGTGTGTGTGTGTGTGTATGCACACACACAGTACCTGTCAAAAGTTTGGAAACATTACAACATTACTAAGCCTCTTATTCTCACCAAGTCTGCATTTTTAAAAATACAATAAAAACAGTAATAATGTGAAATATTATCATAAATTAAAAGAACTGTTCGTATATATATAAATATATATTAAAAGATATATATAAAGATATATATATATATATCTTTTAATTTTAAAGAAAAAAAATACATACACACACACATATATATATATATATATATATATATATATATATATATTTTTTTTTTTTTTTGAACGTCCAAATAATATACTACAAATAAATAATTTTTAAAGCATGTTTTTTTCCACTAATATATTTTAAAACACATCCTAAAAACATAAAATAATATAAAAAATCTAATTATTTGCAAATTTGCATAAGATATTACGTTTTTTTTTTTGAGATTTGAAAATTACTGAGCCCTGAACATTACATGCAAGAAAAAAAAGTCCTAAATCGTGCGCACTATTTAGTAAATCGAGGGAATGAAATAGTTAATCATGCGCACTATTTAGTAAATCGAGGGAATGAAATGATTAACCGTGCACACTACTTAGTAAATCGAGGGAATGAAATAGTTAATCGTGCACACTATTTAGTAAATCGAGGGAATGAAATAGTTAATCGTGCACACTACTTAGTAAATCGAGGGAATGAAATAGTTAACCGTGCACACTACTTAGTAAATCGAGGGAATGAAATAGTTAATCATGTGCACTATTTAGTAAATCGAGGGAATGAAATAGTTAATCGTGCACACTACTTAGTAAATCGAGGGAATGAAATAGTTAACCGTGCTCACTACTTAGTAAATCGAGGGAATGAAATAGTTAATCGTGCGCACTATTTAGTAAATTGAGGGAATGAAATAGTTAATCGTGCACACTACTTAGTAAATCGAGAGAATGAAATAGTTAACCGTGCTCACTACTTAGTAAATCGAGGGAATGAAATAGTTAATCGTGCGCACTATTTAGTAAATCGAGGGAATGAAATAGTTAATCGTGCACACTACTTAGTAAATCGAGGGAATGAAATAGTTAATCATGTGCACTATTTAGTAAATTGAGGGAATGAAATAGTTAATCGTGCACACTACTTAGTAAATCGAGGGAATGAAATAGTTAACCGTGCTCACTACTTAGTAAATCGAGGGAATGAAATAGTTAATCGTGCGCACTATTTAGTAAATCGAGGGAATGAAATAGTTAATCGTGCACACTACTTAGTAAATCGAGGGAATGAAATAGTTAATCATGTGCACTATTTAGTAAATTGAGGGAATGAAATAGTTAATCGTGCACACTACTTAGTAAATCGAGGGAATGAAATAGTTAACCGTGCTCACTACTTAGTAAATCGAGGGAATGAAATAGTTAATCGTGCGCACTATTTAGTAAATCGAGGGAATGAAATAGTTAATCGTGCACACTATTTAGTAAATCTAAGGAACAAATGAGTAAATCGTGCACATGATTTACTATTTCGTTCCCTCGATTTGCTAATCGCACGATTTAGTAAATCGAGGGAACAAAATAGTTAATTGTGCGCATGATTTAGTAAATCAAGGGAACGAAAGAGTAAACTGCGCACGATCTAGTTAATCGAGGGAACGAATTAGTAAACCGTGCACACGATTTAGCCAACTATTTTTTTTTCCTGCATGTCATGTGCGGGGCTCTGTAGAAAATGTTGATTTGAAAGAGTTATTCATAATCTTTCGTGAATCCGTCGGGGCAGATTCTATGTTTGTCCTTTGTCCTTGTGCAATTGAATGTTATGAAAATTATTTGGTTCCAGTGTTTTCTTCAGGTGAAGTGTGTCATTTCTGCACCACTGCCAAAATAATGACTGTTTTCAGATAGGTTTCCTGGAAACACCCCTCCCTCATCTGCATTTGGTTCATTAAACAGACAGTCCCACCCCCAAACTCATGCTATTGGTTGAGTCTGTGTTGCTGTGTTGGAACGCTCAAACAGCAGAGCAGTGTTTTGATTTGCGCCTCTTTGTTTCAGGGGAAACAAGATACGAGTGTCTTGCTTACAGTTGACTCTATGGATTAACCTGGGATAGGAGAACATGTATTCCATTGAAAGCTGACACATTTCACCTTTAAAATTATGATGAATCAAAATTGGCTTTTGATTTTCAGCCCTACCCCCAAAAGAGCCATCAGGAAGACAAGCAAGATGTCTTCCTGTCCAGAGAGAGAGAGAGAGAGTAAGTGGTTGGAGAGAGAAAGAGAGAGAGAGAGAGAGTTAGTGAAAGAAAGAAAGAAAGAAAGACACTGAAAGAAAGAGTGGCTGTGGCTGACGAGCAAAATGCAGAGAGAGGGAGGCATAAATCCTGTGTCCTATATAAAAAGAAATACTATCCATGTCAAGGAAAGGTGGGATGCCCTAAAATGAATGATAACAGACTCATTAAAAATAACGGCCGCCTAAATGATAAATGACCTGCCTCCCGAGAAGAGCAGCACAAGGCGGCCTCTACAAATTAAGACCGCAGTGCTGTTAAAGGTGTTATTTTCCCAGTACTTCCAGCACCAAAATATCAAGCAGCCACACCATTATTTGCTCTTTATTACTGCCCAGCGACGGGACCTTTGGAGATTTAAGGCGAGCCTGTACATTATCAGCCTCTGTTATTTTGTTAATTATCCTGATTCTTGATTTATGACACGGTATGGCTTAATTAAAAAGTGAAATTGCATCGAATTGTAGGGGTTTTATAGGCGATGGGGCTGGAACAAGCATTTGCAAGTGATGCATTTATGTAAAGGAGTATTCAGTGCATTGTAGGAGGAAATCATCAGAGATTACTGTTGCCTACACTCATAGAGACTCGTGGTTCAATGGGGTTCTATATATATATATATATATATATATATATATACACACACACACATACACACACTCAGTTTTAAAGAATCCTTTATGCCAAACAAGTTCTATATAAGGAGAAATGATTGCATAATACTTTCATGTTTAACAGGTTATCTCTTTTTTTTTCTTGTGACAAAGTACATGTTCATGAGTGGCTTAATTAATGAAATTTAATTAAAACAAAATTAATTAATTAAAACTAAATCCGTAAATGCAAGATAGGAACCAGGAAAGCTTGTTTTCGCCATGAAATAAAAAATAAAATAAATAATTTTTTTCTCAAAATTGCGAGATATAAACTCAATTGTGTGTTATAATGTCCAGTTGTGAGGGGGGACTTTTTTTCTCGTGATTCTGACCATAAGATGAAATTGCAAGTTTATGACTCGCAATTGTGAGTTTATGTCTTGCGATTCGGAGAAAAAAATTCAGAATTGTGAGATTCAAACTCGCAATAGTGAGAAAATAATCAGAATTGTGATACCTTTTTATTTATCCGATTTACCTTTTGTTATCCAAACGGGAACCCCTAAAAGGTGCAATGAAGCACCTGACAGAACCCTTTAAGATTCTAAATAGAATATTTCTTCTAAGATTATATGCTGAAAAGTGAAAAGTTTATGAAAAGAAGATGCTTAAACCAATCCAGCCCACTCCAGAGTTTCCCCAAAATGATTAATTTATTCATCTTTATGTTGTTTAAAACCCCTTCTATCACAAAAGAAGATATATTGAGGGCCCAAAAACATTATAAAAGTAGTCCATATTTCTTAAACTCCAAGTGTTCTGAATAACACATAACAAGCTTCGTGAGGAAACGGCCAACATGTGCTTGGCATGTCAAATTTGGCATCATGTGCAAATGGGATTTTGTAGAGGGGAAGATTTTAGTGGACTTCTCCTCTATCTCATCTATTGTACGCCTTCAAAACCAAAACACACAGAATAATGCACATTATGGACTAACTCATTTTTTATGCAGTGCCTTGGGGGTGAATGGTTTTTATGTGACTTGCTTTTCAAGCGTGGTCCAAAATGGCCACGTGTAGGATAGCGAGGTAGGCATGTCCGAATCCAATGCTCGTGTCACATCCGTTAAAATCAGTTAAAATCATTAAAATCAGCCTGGTGTTGATAGGACAGTGAGGCAACAAGCTTTCACACGCAGCCCTTGTCTCTTTATGTGTTACAAAAAAAGGTAAAGCGTGAGTAAATCATGACCGAATTTTCATTTTAGTAGCATTGTTCCTTGAAACCACAAAAAAGCCTCATGGTTTGCTGGTTTACATCATCAGACTGGTCTTTTTGCTGGTTTTAAATGGGTTTGCATGATACAAACTCCAACTACAGGAACTATGTAGGTACTGCATAAGTTCATCCACCAGGAAAAATAGTAAATAACACATTTTTTTACTAAACAAAATTTCATTTCTGCTTTTAAAACTTCTGGTAAGTGCCTTACTATGAACTTATTTTTTATAAACTAAGGGACATGTCAAAATGATTGTCTTTTTTAAATCAGCAGAATACCACAGATACCGTGAGATTGTAGAGCTTAAGATGTATTTAGCATTAGATGATCCTTTAAAAACCTGCTGGTTTCTCAAGATTCCTGTCTGGCCATTTCAACTGTAAACATGTCCCCAAAAATCTCATCATTCATTAGTGATGATTTGATCACTCATGTAAGTAATTAAGTTTAATACTTGATGATGACTGTGACACACCCACAATCAGAAGAAGAGCATCTCGAATCCACCCCTTCATGTCAAAGTGGTGTTTCATAAAAGAAAAATGAGTCACAGTGTCGGTTTCTCACAACTGTTTTTAAATTGACAAAATTACAAATGAATTTCCCTTTGATTTCATGTCGCGTCAGTCTAAAGTTCTTAATCGTTGAAAATTGTTTTTAATCATTATTTTGTTCTTGTTTTCCAGTAAAAATGCTTAAAAAAAGATTTGTTTCATGTACTTTATTTGAAGCAAACTTTGATAATATTTAAAGACGGTTACATTCCATGAGAATAAATCTTCACATCTTTTCTTTTGTAAAATTGTTCTTTAAAAACAAATTCCATAAAAACCATATATAATTTATTTTCAGCAAATAAGTACGAATTTTGAGCATAAATCTAACACAATTTAAAATTAAAATAAAATGCACAATTTTCCTGATGCACTTGCACCCCCCCCCCCCCCAAAAAAAACAAAAAACAAAATCATAATAATTAACAGAATTTTGCTTCTCAAGAAAAAAATATTTTGTTTAAATAAAAATAAGCCTTTTTTTTTATATGAATATGATTTCATGTAGTGAAACCTTGTAATGGAACACAGATGGTGCCATTATTCTGTGATTCACTGTAAACGTGTACCTGCCGAATGCCTCGCCTTTTTGTGCGTCGAAACATCAGTTGTCTGCCATTCTCACTCCATGGAACTGGATTTCAGACAGGATTCAGAGTCCTGGACTGATAGGTGTCAAACCCACGGGAAGAGACATGAGAGATACTGAAGAGTCAGAAAGAGCAGCGTCTCTTTCTTTATTCTGTAGTCGGTGGCATTTCTTTGCCATGAGAACATCATCTGGCACTAACAGTCCAGCGTTGCCAAAGCATTCAAAGACCTGTGAAGACAAGAGTTATGAAGCGGGAGAGTGCGGATTCAGACGCTTTATTTTGGATGTTCTCCCTCAAGCTGTTA